>RJWH01002819.1:0-139809 GCA_004363575.1 Solenodon paradoxus
GAGAGAGAGAGAGAGAGAGAGAGAGAGAGAGAGAGAGAGAAAGCGTGCCTCGATGCCGCGAGGAGTGGTACCCTTTGTTTGACAAACCCTGAAAGGGAAGCCTCTCGTAGCAGTGCTCTGAGACATTCCCACCTCCAGCGTTGGCCGTTCAGCTAGGTGGAGCCCGCGCCGCGGAGCCAGAGCGCACTCCAGATCCGGGTTTTGGCGGCCACCCTCTTTCCCGGGCGCGAGCCCCCTCCCCGGCTCTCCGCGCAATCCTCGCTCGCCCGCCGACAGCTCAGTCTGGCCTCGGCTTGGGCCCCGGCTGCGTCCACCCGGCGCAGGCTGCACGGCCTCGGCGCGCCAGCGCTCTGACAGGCTCTAGGCGCACCGCCCCGTCGCCTGCTCGCCAGGCACCGCTCGCCCCAGTTCCCAGGAGCGGGGATGCAGATGCTGCAGCTAGTCCGGGTGGGCACCGCTGCTGCCGCCGCCGGCTTTCGCGGGACTGCTCCTTGTCTCTGCTCCAGCAGCTACTGCTGCCGCCCGTGACTCGCCCCCTCCCCTTTCTTTCTTTTTGCCTTCGTCCTCTTCCTCCGGGTGTGCGCGCGCGCGAGTTGCATGGTTTGCTTTGGCAGAAGCTCGCTCGTGTGTGCGCGTGTGTGTGTGCGTGTCTGGAGAGCGCCAGAGCCTTGCTCGCTCTCAACGAGTCGGAGAAGAGAAAGAACCGAAGAGGCGGCGGCGGCGCCGCGAGCCCGGGGCCGCGCGATGAAGCTCACACATGCCTGCAGCTGCCCGGCCCGACCCGCGAGCTAATCGACCACCCCCCGGGCTCGGGGCTCCGCGGCCCACGGGACGCAGCCCTCGGCTGCTAGGCGCCTGTTTCGCCCGCGCGCCCCCGCTGTGTACCGGGAAGGAGTTTGCGTGGCCCCCGCTCGGGCTCTTGGCGCAGATTGCCGGCGCAAGAGGAGACCCTCGGCTGGGCGAGAACCTCGGGAGGAAGAGGAGGAAACGTACGAGGGCTTCCTGGAGAATCGGCCACCCCTGGCTCTCTCGACTCCCCCTACCTATTCCATCGCTCCCGCTCTTAGGCGGAAAGAGGAGGACGAGGAAGAAAAAGAAAAAGAAAGAGAAGGGGGTGGGGTGGGAGAACTGGATATAAAAATCGGCTGGGGGGGGGATGGTGGAAGATTTTCGGTCTCTTCAGCAGCGTCTTTTCTTAAGCAGCAGCGGCGGCGGCAGCAGGAGGAGAAGCAGCCCCAGCTATGATTGCCGCATGTTAATAGCTGCCACTCGGGTCCCTCGGCTGCTGCCGAAGACTGAGCCTGACTCCGAAGTTGAGCAACTGTGGACTGGGAGAGACATTTGAACCCTCCTTTCTCATTGCTCCGCTCTTACTTCCTTTGGTGTGTCTGTGAAGCGAGGAAGCGTATAGGAAGACAAGCATTTGGTTTTTAATTTTTTTTTCCTTCCCGTTTTTCCATGGCTGTGTAGTAGAAGAAAAGGGGACGAAGAGACTTTTTGTTGTTGTTTTCTGGACTGGGGTCTCCACCCTCCGGCCGCCTTCTTTGCGCTTTATAGTTATCGTTCCTAGCCGGTGGGGGTGTGTTTGCTGGGGCCAGTGAGTCTCTGGCCCGGGGCTCTATGGCTGGATTGTGGAAACTGCACCCGGCTGCAGGTTGTTGAGCCACTGATGGGACGATCCCAGGGACCAGCGGTTACGAAAGGTAATTTATTCTTCTCACTCGTCCTTAATAGTAGTGGCTCTAGCCCGGCGCTGGCGGTGGCGTCCGCGGGGTGGGCAACCCAGGGGGTGCGGGCAACCCAGGGGAAGCGGGATTCACGCACACGCACCCTCTCACTCACTCGTCCTCACACTCGCCCTCACACTCATCCGATCGTGATGCGGGGCGCGAAGGGTGCCTCCTGGCTGGTGGGCTCCCAGCTTTGGCACGGGTTCGAGGTTTTTCCGGTTTCTGGGCGATTTAGCGGCCGAGTGGGATGAGGGGGTCGAAAAGACGGGTGCATTCACTATTGCACACGCTGTGGTGTAGGAACCATATCCACCCGGGAATTTACTCCCCCCCCCCCACCAGCCCCAGTGCCATCCCCTAGTAGGGGGCTGAAAGCAGACCAGGGGGCGCCTTCTCTCCGCCGGGCCAGAGCGGGTGCCGCTGGAGGCGGGAGCGGGCTAGAGGACTGAGTGGTACTGGGTGAGGAGCTGGGCTCTGGGATGGTGGGGACTGCGGGGCGGCGAGCCCGCCGCAATCCTCCCTGGACGCCCTCCGGGAGCATCCATGGTGGCCGCGTTTGCCCAGGTCGCGCCCCTAAGTCGTGCAGCGGCGCTGCCTCCCCGCACCCCGCCCGCTGTGTCCCCTTCACGGCAGTTTGGTTTAGACCTGCTTGCCCAGGCTTTGTTAGGTGGTTTTGCCTGGAGAAAGCTGTCACTTTCGTGGGTGGCCCGGGGCGGCGTGGTGTTGAGAGTGGGCATTAGGCGGGAGGCGGTGTTGCACGAATCCGGGTAGCCGGTCGCGACGCTGGGGCGGGGTGGGCACAGCATTGGTGGCCGCGGTCGGCTAGGTTACAGGTAGGAGGACAGGCTTTCCCGAGCTTCTCAAGGGAGAAGGGGAGACTCCGGGCTGCGGAGAAGCGTTAGAACCGCCGCGCCCCTGCTCCTGTTCTCTTTGGAGCTCTGAGGCTAAGCTTTCCAGCCCCACTGCTGTATAGGTGGGTGGGGGTGTTTTAGGTGGGGCGACCTCCTCTGCCTGGGTTAGTTGGTGACAGGGTCTACGTGCGAGTGCGCGTTGGTGTGCTCCGGGGATGGCCAGGAGATATTTGCAGGAATGGCAGAGCTGCTGCTACTTGAGCTGAGCTTGCTTATCGAAATCGCCTGGGATCCGCTTAACCGGAAATTCTGGTTTGAGGCGGCCGCCCGGGCCCCCTCAGGGGTTTAGGAAGCCTCACGCTGTACCCTCTACCCCAATAAGGACCTGCTCCGCTAGATTATTACGGCGTGTGAGAATCTCTGGTGCAGCGCTCAACGCACTCCAGTTTGGCCCTGATTAGAACCACGGCATGCAAGGAATAGAGGAGTCTCTCTCCCATAGAATGAAATAATCAAGTCAAGCCAACGTAAACCTCTGGTCCCTGGAAATTCTCTGCTTACTTTCTTCGCTCAGATGGGAGCGTGCGCTGCCTTATTTATGGCCAGAGATTGGGAGAACTCGAGGCATGCGAGCCACCTCTGGGTGTCTCCTCTCTATGCATGTGTATGAGCCCTGCCTTGCAGTAGTTAGAGCACACTGTAAACAACGGTGTAAGGAGCCCTGCCACAGCCTCCTTTAGAGCCAGACCTATTGGTGTCTGTTGTGTTTCCTTTCCTACGTGGCTTACTCATTAGGAAGTATAAGCCTTTTGCACCTCTGACTGTGCATCCTTCCAGCCAGCTGCTGGGGAAATGAGGAGACGCACAGACTTTGGAAGGAAGGGAAAAAATTGCCTTCTGTGTGATGCTTGGAAGTAAATAGACAGGCTGCTAATTTTAGTGTCATATGGGCTATCAACACTAGTTGAAAAATGTCATTGTAGAATCTACAAAGAAACACTTTCTTAGGAATTTTTCACTTGGAGAATGCTCTATTTCTCTATGAGATTAAATAGAGTTTAGCCAGGTTTCTCTGGTGTAATTTTCCATTTGTACATGCTATTAAATGTCCTGAAATCTATATGTGCATTACAGATCAAATTGGCAGTCCGTTTATGGTATCATCATAAGAGGTTTCTAGATAATTGCTTGGGAGTTAAAAGGATATATCGGTGTTTAAATATTCTCAAGCTTTGTTTCGCTCATTCTTTTTTATTTTTATTTTTTGGAACTAAAGGGTAAAACATGCACTAAGACAGTTTAAAAAAGTTAAAAGGACAAACTGCTTTTTAATTTCAATAATTAAAATATATTAAATTCCTTAGTTGTAGGTTAGCTCTGACTGCTTTGGTATTTGCTGCAAGTCCTCTGCTTTGTTGAAGTATAGCACTGTAAATGTCAAAGGATACTTGTTTTTAGGTACCATCATTTCTAGATTCTTTTTTTTTTTTTTTTTTAAATATCTTGCCTACTTGAAGATGATTAGGTTGAAAAGAAATATTGAATCATTGATGCCTGACAGTGATTTTTATTTTTATAGGTGAGATTCCTAATGGCAGTCATCTTAATCGAAAACTTAGAGAATTGTGATTCAATTCATGAGAATCTAGCTTCGTGTATTTGTTTTATTTCTAGAGGAGGATATGTGTCAATGTCCTTTTACTTGCTAGTATGTGTGAAGATGAAAGAATACTTGTCTTTGTAGAAGATCTAATCACAGTGGCTTCTGAATCCTTACATTAGAAGATTTGATCAGATGTGTTCTTTGTTTCCTAGCAGCATGTGTTTCCTAGCAGTCATACATTCCACAGGTTCTGATGTCATTAGAACTGTGTCTGACCATGTGTTGTGCTGTCTTTAGCTGAAGGTGAATGTGTCAGAGTGCTCAAAGCCATTCCATATCACTTCTTTATCATGACATAGTCAATAACCTGCTCCATTGGTGTATGTATTTGATTGGACTACTTCTAAAATTTGGAATAGTAGGAATGATTAGTATAAAGGTTTACATGAGTCATTTAAGTTTTGTAAATAGGCATGGTAGGTTGGATCAGGCATCCCTGCCTGAAGAGTCATTACCAGCTTGTGATTTACCTGATAGGTAAATGCTTTCAAAGTCTCATTTTAAGTTGCTTAGTGTGATTATTCTTCAGATTAAGAGCTCTCATCAAAACTATGAATGGAAGGCCTTTTAGAAATGATTTTTCAAATAATGGACTTCTTAGGTTTTAGAGATTTAAATATTTGTTCCCACAGAGAATAATAGTGAGTATGAGACTTAACTAACTCTGATTACTGTGCCTGGTATTGTTTCTAGTCATTAGGAAAGGCAAAATTCTTAGGGAGTTGATTTAACTTTGATTCATCCTTGAGCTATAACTTCCCAAAGAGTTACCTCCAGAAGTAGAAGATAAAAATGGTGCTGAAATCAAAGGTTTTGAAGTTAGTCAGAAAATTTCAATACTAAACTGATTTTTTTTTTTTTTTTTTTTTTTTTTTTTTCAGATTTGGTCTGGATATTTTAGTGTTGGTTGAACTCTTTTGAAAAGAGCTGCCAAATAGTGGCGATGGTAGAAGCAGGGTATTTTTGCCCTGAAATTAGCAAGGAAAATTGACTGTGATTTTTTTTTTTAAAAGCACAAAAAGTGTTTTGAAAAATACTATGTAGCCTTAATTTAACTTGGTATGAATGGAATTAAAGGGAGATCATTTTTCGTAAAGTTCTGCAGATGGCTATTTTTCTTTTGATTGTTTACATTTGCATTACATTTAAAATATGTGTTTGCTCTCTTGGGGAGGAGCCCTAAAGACTGTAGTTATATTTTAATTTATCATCTGTTTGCCTTCAGGGTTATATTTACCCAGATGACAAATTGCATTTATATCTTTTTCTTTTATGCAAATTCATATTTATAGAGTAGCTTATTTTATAATATAATATAGCATAAAATATTCAAAGAAATATTCAAATGTAAGGTTCTCCTGACATTTTCTGTGTGTGTGAATGTGTGTGTGTGTGTGTGTGTGTGTGTGTTATAGTGTATGTTGTTAGGGAGTTGTTGATCACTGGAGAGAAAAATACAAATTATGGTGATCTGAGATATTGAAATTTGCTGGCTAGTTTGTGAAAGCAGTGTGTGTATTCCTCCAGATAGCGTTTATGAGTTCTGAGAGTCTATGTGGCCCAATAAGATTAACTCTACTACTGGAGAAGTAACCAGGTCTAATTTTTTTCTTAGAATTGTGACATGTACTCACGTATTCATAAATGCAAAATGTATATTGAGCCATCCTACTCTAAATTAATTGAATTCTCCATTTTTTGAGTGTGGGGAAAAGGCTCAATTCTTCCTATATTTTATAACAGATCTTAATAAATTATGTCTTGTTGACCAAAGAAGAATTTAGTTTAATGTGAATGAATTTCTTCATAAGAGTGATTATATTAACATCTTTGAAAAATTTGACATTTGGTCCATATTATTCAAGAATTTGATTGGAAAACTGTTAATGGTAATCCTGCTTATCCTCAAATTTATCTTTGGAATGGAAAATTAAATCACTGAACTCAATATCTGGTGGAACTTCTGTGTCATTTACTCTGTAGAGAAGACCATCTTCTTAAGTGTATTCTGGGAAAGCTTGTGGGACCCTTTTCAAGATGTTACCTGCCTTTCATTCCCATTCTTTAGCAAGGGTACAGGGGAGATTTACAGAAGGTGCTTGATATGTGATGGCATCATTACTTTGCTGACATATGGCATGTGTGCTTGTTGGTTCTTTATTTAAAATGTTCCTAGTTTAGCTATGAACACATAAATATTGATAGTCAAAGCCAACATAGTCAAGAGTTGCTTTAAGTCATCATTTTTTAAGAGCGTTATAGGGTTCTGACACCAGGAAGTCTGAGAACCTCTTACCAAGAACCTTTACCAAGCTTCATTTTCAGAAATCTTACCCCATCTGACCACAGAGAAGCCATCATGAATGGGAAAATCAGTTGATTGTTCATGTTTTCAAAAGACACAGCAACTTGGATATTTTATTTACTAATTATATGACAGTCATAATTCCCTCCCGAATCTAGAAATGATTTTCAGTTTCTGGTCCCCATTTAGTTAAACAAAAACTTTAAGCTGCCTGGCTTTAGCCCAATCTGCTGACAGTGGTTAAAGAGCTATTATTGGAAAAATGTAAAATCTGGGTGTCAGGTCTTGATATTCTGGTAATCTGGGGAAGCAGAGTAGTTTGGTGATGAAGAGAAGGGACTATAGGGTATTTTTGCCTCAGTCTAGTACATTGATTTTGGGAAGATACTAAATCTCTCTCTGCCTCAGTCTCCTTATAGATAGAATGGGTATAACCTTTATACTTAATTCTTAGGTAGTTGTGAAGATTTGAAGGAAAATATATGCAAAGTGCTTAAAACAGTTTCTGATGCATAATAATAGGAATGCAACTCTTTGCTGCTGTCATTATTGTCATTTTTATTTTCTAGGTCTCACGAGGGTCCTGGTAAACATTAATCTATTCCCTATATGAGTCAGATATGCAATTAGGTTTCACCTCCTTGCTTCAGCGTATGTCTAGGCTTTATTTTACCCTTTCACTTTAAAACTCATGAGAGTTATTGGCACGTCTTTTTTTTTTTTATAATAGTTAATAGAGCACCTTTCTTAGCTTGGGCTAAGTTTGAAATTGGGTAGTAAGTATGAATGCCCAATTAAAACTAGATTTCAAAGACCCTAATTGAATATTTATGTATCTTGGGAATTATTAGGGAGGAAATCACTTTTCTGAAGTGATAGCAAGGCAACTCACTCCACTTCTAGTCTGTTAATCACTCTAAGCATCACAACAGTGTCTCCTCAGTGAAAAAGATCCTTGGGGGTGATTACATACTGCAGTTCAGTTTTCGAGCAGTCATATGCCTAAGGAGTAGATTAGTTTTACTTTGTGCTAAAGTTTAACTGATGAATTGTAATAATTGCAAATGACATTTTGACATCTACTTGAAAATTTTAAATTACATAATTAAAAAAAAATATATACGTCTGGGAGAGTATAGTCTATGGCTGGTTGTAATTTCTAAGCTGGATTGTACTTTTCTGTTGAAAATCCTGACTTAGTGTTGTAGAAATTAAATTATACTCCTTCTAGGGGCATAGATGAGCACTGTCTTTAATTATAAACTTCTCAGAAATGGCATGTGGAATGAGAAACATTTGAATACAGTCTTAATTCCAATATTTTCTAGTTTTTTCATCTCAGTCTATAAAAAGAAGTTAATGTAATCTCCATTGCTGATATAGGGCAAGGAATAGGAAGTAAGCAGAAACATACCTGATACTCTGAGCATTTAATTCATGGTGCCTATTATTATTAGTCATAGTATTACTAGAAATGACCATAAATACCATTAGTAAGAAAATATAGCTAAAGTAAATAATATTTTCTTAATTAAAGAGTTCTTGATGAGCTCTGGAAATCAGTAGGATTTTCTTAAGTAGTTGAGAAAGGTTCCTTGTGTCTGTCTTTCCAATACTTTTTCTCACTCATCTTTTTTTCACCTTTTGCTAAATCCCTATTTTTAGGTCTGCCTCTTAATCTTTAAATGTTATGCTCTGCTACTAATTTCCCCCCGAAAATCATAATCCTGACAGGAAAATATTTTTGACAGTCACCAAAAGTGTGTCTGAAGACTGACTTTAAATCAGGTATGGAGTGAAAGTAGCAATTTAAACTTGAGATATTTTAAATTAAACTCCTGATCTTCTTTTCACATGGCATCAGCAGCTCTTTAAGCTTTAACTGCATCAGAATTGTCTACAATGTTGTAGCCAAATTGAGTCATAACTGCTAAGATTTAAGAATTCACGTACTTTTAAAATATGTATAATCCTACATTTCATTCTTATAAGATTGCTAACAGTGCAGATGAACCCTGAACATTGAGATCCTAAAATTGATCTAAAGACTAGAAACACTTGAAAGGGTCATGAGCAAGTCTAAATTTGAAATTAACATCTGTATTTTGGAGACAGCTGCCATGGACAGAAGTTACTAAAATGTGTGACTTTTACCTGGAATTATTTAGCAGATAGGTTTTAATGGAAAGAGTGTACAGCAGGGTAGGTCATAAAAACAAATGGAAAATAGCTGTGCATTGGATAGCTGACTTGCTAAATTGTACCAGACTTAAGTGTTTTAAAGTATGACTCAAGAAAATGAAAGCCAAGTAGAAACGACACCCCCCCTTCTGTTTGATCAGCTTGTGTTGGTGTTTATGCATCCTGCAGAGGCTAAGTGTGTTACTATTCAAGACAGCCCCAGTGACTCCACAGTAGCCTGGGCTTGTGAGAATAGGGGAGCAACTCAAGCCCAGTTTTTGATGTTCTGCATGGGTGGGTAACCTGAATACTAAAATGCATTCCATTGACAGCTGACCCTGTAAGAGTTTTTTCAACAGTCTCCTGTTTTGTTTTGGTTGGGGTTTTTCAACTCTTTTCCTTTCCTCATAGCTCTTCCAAATACTTTTGCATAAGAGGGAATGGTCTTGACTGATGGGCATCGTTTTGTATGAGATTTTATTTCTGGCAAGAATGGAAGGACTTGAGTTGTTTATATTTATGTCTTCTATTTTTCCAAATTTTCAGTGTTGTTGGTTTGTCAGTAGCTGATGGTGGTTGTTTGAACCTTGACTCAGAATACTGATCATGACTTCAGGGAGTGTACAAAGAGTCTATTGAGAAATAGTTTTGTGTTAACGTAAGACATGTGTGTATCTATAGACTTTCTTCTTTATACTGGTTTTAACTGTTCAGTTGAATTGTCTATTGAGGTTTGTCCTATTATTTACTGTAACTGACTTGGGAAGAAGAACTTAGGCAGTCGTTTTCTTTTAAAACAATACATAGTCATCTTTTGAGTTTTAGGCATTTTCAGTAAAATGTCACTTTAGTTTTCAAAAATGTTTATGTTTTATAGATATTATTTTAGTCACTCTAAATTGCTGCACATCTCATCTGTATGTATTAAAATTCAGCTTATAAGAATTCATAGAATTGGTGTATTCACTGTTTCTCGTTTAATTGAAAGGTTAGCAGTAGGCATAAATGATTAATTTATTGGGAGGTTATTGTGTTTCTCACCTAAAGAATCTTGGGGAATGATGGAGGTTTTCCTAAGTCAGAAAATAACTCCATGGTAACTTAAATATCACTAGGGTTCTTCTCCAGTTGTATGCCCTTAGCAGCACTGTTTCTTTCTCTCTGCCTCCTGTTTTATTTCCATTTCCCCCCAGTCTGAATAGGTTTCCAGCTTTAGATATCTACTATCACCAGCTTAGTGGAATCATTAAGGACATGTCAGTTCTTTTGGGCACATAGTTAGCTTTAAGAAGGAAAGTCTCAATTAAGAGAGAGAACCTGTTGTTAGAAAAAGGCAGAGGGGCTCATACAAACTGAATGTCTACTACAGCGGTCCTTTTGTTAACAGAGACAGATTAGGCATTAGGAGAATTGGTTAGGAAAACCATTATAAAATGGGCTGACTTTCTCACTGTAAGCTACTAAAGTGATCTTAGAAAATGGTTCACTACTCATTTCACTTAGAAAAGTCAACCAAATACATGCAAATCAGGAATTCAAATCTTCAGGTTCAAGAACACCTATGAAACAGCTCAAGTTGTCAAGACTGTGCTCTGGAAAATATCCTTTTTCATATGTAACATTTGCTATTCCATCATATGCTGTGGAGTTGTCATTGTACAATGCAAAGAAGAGTACAACACACAGCTGTAGTGGCATATAGCATGCTGAATGTTTGCTTCTCATGCTTAAAAATGTAGAGAGTAATGCTGATTTTACCAGTTTAAATGTAGATTATGTACCTATTGAGTGTATCCAAGTGAACAAAGCCCCCAGGGTGTATCCTTGGGCACAGAACTCATGGTTAAATTAACTCATGAATGAGCTTCACCAGACACATTAAGATGATCCTTACTGAAAAAGGAATGAAGTGTTCCTAAACCAGAAGTAGCTTTTGCATTGAAGTAAAAATTACTCAGAAGAAAATGAAGAAACAGAAACTTATGTCATGGGAGTATATATAGCATAAAGGAAATATAAATACAAGTAAAAGCAAAAAATGTGGGGTCGTAGATATGAACCCATCCATCTGTTTGCAACATCTAATTATTTTACACTTACTAGTATGCTCCTTGTGTCACAGTGGTGTACTCCACGTGGGAATATTTATTTATTCCAGTAAATCCAATGTTTTGAGGCAGAATATTCAAAAGTATATCAAGTAGGATATTGCAAATAACTGAGTATGGATAACTATATTAGTTGTTTAAAGAATCTAATAAAAATATACTTCAATATATTCGGTAATAGTGTTATTCAGATGAATGGCATCTAATATAGACCCATTATTAGAGTCTGTTTAGTGTTTAATGCCGATACTTGGTTAGTTGAAATAAAATGCTTTAGTGGTGTTTGTGTAAGTTGGGAAGCCTCCTCAGTGTATTGTTTTTAAGCTTTCTTTTCTCAAAACAGAAAGTTATGTTGATTTCATTTTCATTTTTAAGTACCAACTCAATATAAATAGTAGCATATGAAGATAATTTGGGAAAAATTTAAAGGTTAGTAGAAACCTTAATTAGAAGAATTACCATATATCTTCCTTATTGTTACATATTCTTGAAGAAGAAAGAATGCTAAAAATTAGTAGGCTGTCAATATTATATTTTTCTGATTTGACATTATTAAGCAAACTTTGAGAGTATTTCTTTTTTTGGTGCATTTGATTAAATGTGTGATATTATCTTGGTGAAATAACCTGCTGGACTGCAGACAGTAGTGTTCAGAAATAAAATTTGCTTAGAGCCTCTGAGCAGATATTTATTCAATGAGACCTTTCTTGAATAATGGATGATAGTGAGATTGCAGTAATGTGTATGTGTGTTTTCTTCCCTGAATTTAGGGGGTGTTGAGGGAGCAACAACAACAAAATAGTAATGGGGTGTGAAATAAAACCTTAGGTGTATAAATGGGAAATTAACCAACTTTATTACAAATGAACTATATGTATGAAGGATTCCTTAGTATTAATGTCAGAGGATGACATGCTAGTCCATCTGCCTTACTTTAATAATCTTACTGTGTTGCTTCATTCTTCTTACTCTATTTTAGCTTGGCAAATGTTATTCTGGAATTTTTGCTGCTATCCTAGCGTTTATAATTTCTTTATATTCTTGATTCTGCTTAGGTGCTAGCAAAAAGTGAATTTTGATTCTCATTCATTCTTTCCATTGTAGATTAATCTACATTCTGAATGATCCTATTATTATTATTTTTTTCTTTTCTGGTTACAGCACATGCTCTTATTGAATTCTTATGAAGTATAGATACAGGCACACTCTGCTGGCCTAGTATATAAGGCCACTGTATATAGTCCACACACATTCCAAGGATCCTGGACCCCAGAGAAACAACCAAGATGAACAACTAAATAAAATAAATACGGGCTTCTTCCTCCTCCCTCTTCTTGCCTGCCTGCCCACTTGCCTTCTTTCTTCTTCCTTATACTGCAACTCTGCTGGTGGGTGTGGTGTGAAATATAGACTGAGATGCAATTTCAATATCATAAAATAATGAATATAGTGTAGAAAACAAACAAAATCGTAATATCATTATTAAAATAAAGATACAGATGAGTAAAATCAAAACAAAAACCACCTAATATAATATTTATAGTAATACACTGCAGTGTTTATATATTTTCAGCTTGATTATCCATGTATTTTTCTATATTTTATGTGTGTTTCATTTAGTAGAATTGAGATGTTACTACATATATTGTTTACACAGTTCTCTTCAATTTCAGTGCAATATTTTTTTGGGGAAAATTTTAATATAAAATATAGTGTGGCTGTACTATGTGGCTAAAACCTTTCTTCCTTATTCATGAGAGTTGTCATATTTTCTTAAAGTAAGTAATATAAAATGATTTTTTCTAATGATTTCTATAGCACAGATTCCTTGATATATGATTGCTAAGATAAAGAGTAAATAATTGCTATTTGATATTTACTTCTTGGCTACAATAATCCATGTGCATCATACTTAGTGACTGCTAACTATATGTAACTGACAGTTAGCAAATCTTAAAGAATTTCCAAAAGTTAAGAGAACCAGTTATGCACTGAGAACAATAACTCTTAGCTATGTTTAGTTAGTAAAGTCAGTAGCTTCCTGTTTGGTAATTTATAAAAATTATTGATTCATATGTATCAATTTATAAAAGTGAGGTCTGTGAAATAGTAATACAAGAAAGAAACTTAATTGGCTATTAGCATTTAAATAAGGACTGTGCTTAATGTCTTTGAATTTAACATTATATTAAAACAAAGCCATGCAATGAAACAGATTTATGAAGAATTAAAAAGTCCACCCATCCACTTTATAGCTCCGTAAACTTTCCTACTTTCCTTCTCTGCTCTGGATGGATCTCCTTTAAGTTCATCTAAAACATCAAGTTAACAAAGGTCTACTGAAACTGTTATAGAACAAGAAAATTAGTGGTCTTAGTTTGGGCTATTCTTAACTTTAAGTGTGAAAAGTTAGGAGTAAATTATCAACAGCCATCTTTAAAGTAAATGAAGGTTATCTATAAAAAGAAAGATCGGTCACCAAAGAATCAAAAGAACATTAGGGCTCGTAATTAGTGAACATGAACTCGAATTTGGCTAAGTGTGAGTTCAATTAGATATTTGTCCAAAGGAATAAAAGTGAGGTATGAAATAGGTGTTCAGTAGCACTTAAATAAAAAGAAAGGGCAAAGTTCAGGAGCACAATGCAATTTTTTACATTTTTACTGTAATGTCACATAATGAATTTGATTTCATAGTTTTTATGTCATAAGAGGAACTAACAGTGCTACACTACATAGCATCTTTGTGCCTTCTGATGTCCCTTTCTGTATTTTTTTCAATCTTTCCCAAAACATATTTATTGAACACAGTTTAATGCTTGATTAATAAATTAAAATATAACAACATAAATGCCTTATGGACTTGGTAGAAATAGCTGAAGATAAATGCAGTTTTTGAAGTTACTGTTGCAAAGATATTTCAATACCACTGAAAACTGCTCTATACCTGTATGTAGAATTATAAAGATATAGAAGGAATCTTATCAGGCACACTCTTACTCTATTTGTTCCCTCAAAAAAAAATTAAATTGTTGATAATCAGCTCCTCATTTTAGAGTCAACTGGTATAGTGTTTCAGTTTTGCAAGGTGACCGTTCTAGAGATCTTCTGTACAATATGATCCTAATAGATAACAAACTGTAGTATAGTATATGCTTAAAAGTCTATTAAGAGAGTAGATCTCATATTAAGTGGTAGGAATTACAGAACAAATTGTATAGAATTGAAGTGACTTTTCCAAAGTGACATGGCTGATTTATAGCATAATCTATATTCTACCAAGGAATTTCTTGTACTTGTACTTGAATGTTTTCATTTTTGATTTCAGTCATGACACTTACCACCTAGATGTGAAACATTGATCACATAACTTCTCTAGGTCTGTTTCATTGGTAAATTGGGGGGCACATTGGGGGTTCTTTCTCTAAAATATTCTTAAGAGAAAATAAAATGGTAAAACTCATTAGAATAGAATGGTGTTTGAAAATTAATCTTTCAACAAAACCTTAATAGTTTTTTATTAACAAAACCTTTTATATGAATTTCACATTACATTCTCCTAAAGAGCTAAGGTACAGGATTGTATGTAGTAAGTCTATTTTGAAAGATAAAATAAGTTAGACATTATTTTGTGAAGATTTAAAAGACATTGACAAAAGTATTTTCATTCTTTAAAAAAATTCAGGAATCCAATAAATTTCTCTTGTAGTTCTCTCTATGATATTTTTGTATTATTAAGTCATTGTTTTTGTAAACAAATAGCTTTAGGATTCTTCATAGAAGTTTTGATATAGTTTCTCATAGAAATTTTCTTTTTCCTTTATATTTATAGATCAACTAAATTCTGCATCCAGAGAATTGGGCACATTTCATATCAAGGCAATTTTATTATCTCTTCATTCATAAAGTAGAGTTACATGCATTGAATACCATATTTTCGGTGTTTCCCCCCTTTTACTCCTTTATTTTTCATGACTGAATTTATTTACATGGACTTGCTACAAATTAAGTTTTAAACATTAGTTTGCATTTTAAATGTTTTTTTCTGAAAAGTAATAAGCAAGCATGTAGAGAAATGTAAAATTCAGCAATGAAGTATATACTAATGAGAAACAAAGAAGTAAAGTAGAAAGGGAGCATAAGCTTTGATTTTAGAAATGAGTGATTCAAACCCTCTTTCTCTATGATGCTGGAAGAGTTATCCAGTCTCTCCATGGCTGTTTCCTCATGTCAAATGGGGATAAAAATAATACTTACCTTTCAGAGTTATTGTGAGAATTAAATAAGATAATGTGCATCAGATATCTAACACATTAATAGCTCTTATTGTTCGTGTTACTTTTTTCTACTGTCGCTGCTGAAACTGTCTTCTCCTAAGAGGGCCTCTAAATTGTCCTGCTTTCTTCTGCTGTCCTTAAAAGAGCATTTTCATTAAGGCATGACTTTTGTTATTCACTATGCTTGTTAGCACTCAGTGTCTGCTGACTGCTGGGATATGAAACAAAGTAGTGGAAAGAGGTTCTGACTTTATCACGTTTGAAAAATCATGGAAGTAAAGAAGAGTTGAATGATGTATCTTAGCTATTTAGTTACAATTGTGGTAAGTGTAAGAAAGGTCAAGTCCAGGATGCTGTGAGAATTAGAGCAGCAGGATCAGACTTTGTCTGAGTTGGCAGGGTGAGTAGTATCTGGAAAGATTTCTCAGAGCAAGTGACATTTGAACTGAGATATGAAGGTTGAGTAGGCATCCCTAGAGATTGTGCTGGTTCATTGCTCCCTTCATGTTCTGTCATAGAAGAGCTCATCACAGATTCAAGCGTGTTCTCATGGAGGAGGTTAATAGAGCTGACTAAAGAGAGGAAAATTGAACATAGTTGCCTCCATTTATCAGGAGGCATAACACCCCTGACTTCTTCATTTTATAGAGAAAATAAATTAACATGGGAAATGTTTTAGTATCACTTGTCTGCCTGCACTGTTACATTTCAGAATGTCATAAACTGTTGACCAGAAGAATAGCCAGACACCAGATTTGAGATGAACATATCTAAGAGCTATACAGATATTGAAACCAATATTTTTTAGTTTTGCTTTATGTATTTAAATTCCTGTAAATGTGTGCACTTGTGTATTTGTGACTAGGAGGGAGTTCTGCTACAAAAAACTGGTTTTGATTTGTCCTTATCCTACCTTTTCCACAAACCCATTGTTAGTGTGTTTTAGTCTGGAGGAACTCCAGGCATGGAGGGACTGGCATTAGTGCTGAAGTTTGATAGTGCCTTGGTTATGATTCTTTACTTGTCAATGAAGAGTAGCAAAATATAAACCCAGAAAACCACTGGTGAGAGAAATGTGATATTATCTTTTAGTGAACAAAGTAGACTTTGTCTCTCCTTTGGTTGGAAGCTTTTCACAGCGTGTATTGATAGATTTTTATTGTTATTTGGAAAAATACATTAATAAAGTATGTTTTAGAAAATGATAAGTGTGCATTACAAAAATTATCTTAGTTGAATAAAATTTTAGTGTAAGAAAATTACTGCAGTAAGAAGATAGCATATTTGGAATCAGTAATCTCTTTCATCCTTTGTCATCAGATCTTTGTGAAGCACTTTCTATATGAAGAGGTGAAAAACAATTGTGATAAAGATTAGGAAAGGGAAATGGTGATTTTTTTATGAGAATATTTGATTTGGATATTTCAGCAATCCAGAAGAAAGTTATTCTCATCCTACCAAGCGTTGGAAGATCTATTGTAAGTTAATAAAGATATAACGTTTCTGAAGAAGGGGACCTCCTGTCTAAGGAGCTCCGTTGATGTGAGAAACTCAGAGAATGTCTAAGCAGCTAGAACATAAGGATTGAGAAGTGGCATAGAATCTAGGAAAGTAAGTAGGAGCTCCTAATTTGTACTGTTTTTCTAAGATTAAGTATTTTGCAATGGAAAGTCATTCAAGCAATGGAAAGTTATTAAAGGTTTTAAGCAGAGTAATAACAAGATCGGATTTTCATTTTACAAAAATCATGTTGGGGTACACCCCGGTGGCTTAGTGGCTAAAGTCACATACATCCCAAAAACCCAGGTTCAAGACTTGGGGCCAGGAGGAATAACTAAGAAGAACAACCAAATAAAATATATATGTTTCTTCCTTCCCTGTCTTCCTGCCTACCTGAATAACTGGAGGAGGTATCAAGAGGCTATGTGGAAAGATTAGTTGAATGAGATTCTGAGCTTCCGCCATACTGTTTGTCACCTGGGAGTTGTAGGACAGAGTCTGCCTCTTTACCTCAACTGATTCATGTATGACGAAGGGGTTTGTATTAAATAATATCCACTTTGACTCTAATATGCTTATATTCTTATTTGATTATAAAGGAATGGAGGAACCTAAGTGATGATGATCATTAATTCAGCTATCTTATCTGAACTTGTTACTCATTTTTACTGATATGTCTGTTGATATGTTATTGTAATTTTAATGCTGTACCCAGTTGTTTAATCAAATTTTTTTTCACCTGAAAGTTAAATCCATTCTTTGGTCACCTGTATAACCTTCAGTTTTCATGTGTTTGTATTTTAAATGCTGCATAAAAATTCTTAAAGTCAGATGTTGAAAATTGTCATTAATTTAGCTTATAGGATTTAAACTACTAGGTTTTTCGTTTTGTTCAAATTGTCACTATTCAAGTTATTGAAAGAAATTCCAATTTTACTTATGACAACGGCAAGAAAGTGGACTTGTTTATTATTTAAGAACCTCTAAGATATTTTGTCTTTTTATGTCTTTAATAATTTAAACATTTTATTTCCCCCCCTTGTATTCTGTACTCTGTTTCCCACCATCTTTTGTTATCTTTCTTTTATGATATTCATGACAAAAAACATGACTTTTGATTATTTCTTCTGTTTTATGCATCTATGACAATATAAATTCATTGAAGGCTGGGAACGGCTTTTTTTTTTTTTTCATAAACTGGAATAAGCCAACTCCTTTTTTCCTTACTCTCAGATATTTAAAAAGATTGACATTATATATCTCTTGCCTCAAATCTTCATCACCTTCCGTTTGGAGTCATTTTGTTGTATTATTTCATGCGCACATTGCTGTCTTTTTTACTTCTGACTTATTCTGAAAGAAATGAAGTAATTCATGAGCTATCCATGATGTCTGAAAACTTTGAAGCACTATCAGATAAAAATACCAGAAATTCCTTTTTCACTTATTTCTAGTACTCACAATAGGTAATTATGTATAATTATTTAGGCATTGTACAATATATAAATGGACTATAAAATACAGTGTGTATACTTAGCATTTACATTTTCCCTAGTGCACGTGTCTCCTTAAGTCAAGTATTTTTAGGATTTGAAGAAAAATGATATTTTTATAAGTGATAATTTAGGAAAATAGTACTACTGTCCCAAAGAAATAACTTTTGTACCTAGGATAAGATATTCACTTAAAGTCTTCTACTTGAATACTCTTCTCTCATGTTGAATAGAATACTGTGTTATAGACACATATTAAACAATGATGAGTTATAATTAAGTAATATTCAGCAAACTTATTGGAGATTTTAAGAAAACTACATAATTGACATGCATAATGTAATCGTATAATTTTCAAAAATATTTTTAATCAAGGTATTTTGAAAGTAACTCAATATGTGTATAAACTAGAAATTGGTACCCCTTTATTTCTTGACCTATGAGAACCTGCCCTTCAGCGATAGACTTGTAAAATGCTATCAGTATTTGTGTCCTCTTGAAGCACTGCTGTTCGATATAAGATGTTCTCTGTTCTTTAATTATAGTATGTAAAAGAGAGAAAATTTTAAACCTCTCTTGACAACTCGTGATACTCTTTGGGAAAAAAAAATAACAACTTTAAAGCCTTGAAGTTCTTGTTCTGTTTAGCTAAATATCTGATTTTATTTATAATCCTAACTGCTCTAAAAGTGAATTGGTAAATTTCCTGTGAGATTTTGAGGTACATATTAGAATGAATACTTCTTCTGTTTTTAAGTTGTTTTTTAATTTATTTTTTCTGACTGTTGAATTAAAAAGAACTGTCAAACACAGTGTGTCATTGTTAAATGCATTAAAATGCTTATTTGGGATAATATTGGGTTGCTGTAGCAAACCAGATGTTGCTAAGTTTTTATTTAATCAGTGATAAAGATATATTGACAATATAGTAGTTTTGTCTAGCTGTCAGCTTAGATAAATGAATCCATTTCAATCAGCATGTTCCTAGTGAAAAAAGGAGGGGATAAAGTAACATATTTTGGCTACATTGGTTGAAAGCAATTATTAATCTTCTATGTAGTTAAAACCATGCCGTGCCAATTCTGTCATAAGCATAAGTGCAGAGAAGACTTTTAGAGTTTTTTTTTCTTCTGATTTTTGCTTCTTTTTATCCTTCAGGAAGCATTGAGTGAGATTTGACATTTCATTTTAATGATATGTCCATGTAGATTTATGTTGATCTTATATTATCTTGAAGCTACTTGTTAGGACACCATTGAGCAATTTGTGTTCTAAACATATTGCTGTGACATGCCCAAGGATTTTTAACTCCAACAAAACCCTCTATCTTTGCATTTCTTTTAGCTTTGTTGTAATTCATGAGAGAAGTTTAAATATTAATGTTTTATCTATTCCTTGTTCTGTTTGGTTCTGTAGCATTAGGTTCGATAAACTTTCCAGAGCTGTACTGACTTCTCAGAAAACGGTGCATAAAATAAAACTCTAAAGGAAAACAAAACCCAGACTAACAAAACAAAATAAAATAAGGTATAAGGCCAAAAAAAAAAAAAGTTAATTTCAAGCTCCATTAGAAATGCCAGTGAGAAGAATGGCAGGAAATCATGATAGGTACAGGGACCAAATTGGTAAGCAATGAGTTTACATATTCTAGTCTTCTTAATGTGCATTCAAGAAAGGTGGAAAGGAATTCCAGGCCCCACAGGGGGAAATAATTTCTTTTAAGATAATATTGACAGCATTCCTTTTACATAATAATGCAAGTTTTAAGTTTAAATTTATATTCTGCCTTAGGGACCCCCAGAATTATGTTATATAAGGAGTTGTGGTAAGAGGTTTGATATTATGGTTGTAATTGTTGATTTTACCAAATGTAAGGGATTGCTTCTAGGGAAAATTGTTAGCATAGTAGAAATCCACTATGGGTTGTAATAATTATCAGAGCTAACTGATTGTTCCAGTTCATGTGTATGTTTGTTTAGGCTATTTATTGAGGAAACATATAAAATAGAAATTGAAATTGGAGTTTTATTTCCTTCTGTCAAAATAAATTCTTAAGGATGAATTCCAGGTGTCTTATTGAAAGTCGGATTATCTTTCTTATTTCAGTTGTATTTATGTCTTCTTCAGAAATCAAGTTTGGAAAGTCTTCTTAAATTGGTAATAGAAAATTGGTTGGAAGCATTTTACAAAGTCCTCTTTGTCAAAAAATTAGAATATCAAGGAAAAGGGGGATATAGGTATAATTTTATTATCCCTTATGTTCATTGATGCATTTTCAGGGAAGAGTAGAAAGCCCATTTGGTTAACTCTGCAGTTACAGGTAAATTCTACAATACGTGAAGACAGACTGGTGCAAAATATACTTTTTATGGATTTCTCATTGGCTCTCTTCAGTAACTTGATGAATGATAAATAAAACAATACTCTTAGTTTCTTCTGGAATGTCGTGGTTTTGAATGTAGGTGTGGAACCAGATTGGTGAGTGGTGGTGTCAGTCAAATACCTCTACTTGTGTTTAAGATTTACATGCCAGCATCGTGGGTGGTTTGCCCACACACTATGGAGTAACAAGCCATATTTGATTTTTTATTCTTTCCTGTTGAGGTTGCGTGTCTGAGTATTTGTGAATTTAGTGATTGTCTGGGCAGAAGAGGTAGGTCAGTGTTGAGTTACTTGCTGTTCTGGCTGGTTTCTGTCTGCCTCACTGTGCCTCATGAAGCAAAGTAAAAACAGCAATTTAGACAACAGTCAGCTTCTGAGGGCAAATTGCTAACAGATCCCAGACTGTATGTATGATTTGAGGGAGTTTCCATATATTATATGGCAGATATACCATATGAAGCTCACAAAATACTAGGTAAGTGTCCTTATGCTGTTCACCTCCCATTTAGAATTCTTGATGCATTGCTTAGTCAATGTAGCTTAGATTCAGAGCATATCTAGTTTTGTAAATTAGAACTTATTTTTGTAATAATTCAAAAAATACTTTGATTTTTATTTCCAAAAATGCTTTGCTTGCTTGAATGGTGGTGTCCCATGTCAGATCTGATGACAATTTCGTCTCTAATGACTGCCTTTCTCATTTCTTTTCCTGCTTTCAGAAAACTTTCAATATGTTTATTTTCCATAGTTATATTATTTTAGAAAATGTGTTTGTGTGCTTTTCCTTTTGGATCTTTATTGACATTAAAACATATGCTGCAAGAATGTGGGAGCCACTCTTTTATTCTTTCAAAACTGATTATAATTTTTTGATATAGTAGTGGCCAGAAGCTTTAAATGTATGAGTTTGTTTTGATCCACAAATTGCAGGTTTCCAAATGACAGATTAATTGCTTCTTACTAAAGCACTATATGTTTGTGCATTTTTAACTTTTTTAACTGAAGAACAAAATGGGCTAGGTCTTCCAGATTTTCTCTGGAAGAAATAAAGAAGAGTTGTGTTATAAACCTCACACATTCTAAGGCCAGAAAAAATTAAAAAAAAAAAAGATGCCTAGGGCACAGAGGTGTTTAAAATGTATGAGTAGAGGTTTAACAATTCGTAGTGGTCACTTGGAGGTGCAGAAGTGAACATGCATCTGCTTGTTTGAGGACATGACCTTGAATTCTCTGCAGACCTGGTTCAGGCTCAGGGGCTGGCTAATTTCTGTGTCACTAAACTCAGGGTCATTTAGGAGTCCTTGGAAAGGCACATCGGTGGGAGCAGTTGATTCTGGGAGTGTGTAAGCACCATCTACTAGGGCTTCCTCCAGCTAAAGGAACGATTTCTGATGCCTTCTGATGGAGCTTGAAACAGACTGTATACAAAAATGGTGATCTCCTATTCTGACAGTTGTGCCTGCCACCCCTGTCTGCATAAACTCCCAAACATGGTGAATGGAGGAGAGCCCAATGTTTCTCTTTCACTAGCCTTTCACTCTGTTCTCCACTTCGCTCGCTTCTAGCCTGGAATCTGCTTGATATTTCATCCCTTGGCAAGGGAGGTAAAAATCATCAGTTTTGTCATTTCACCCTAAGGTTGTAACTCATCTGGGAACGTAGTGATTTACAATCCTGTGTGTTCAGCATGGCTGCGCGGCAGAGTGGAAGGGTAATCCAGTGATCCCAAGGACTGGGAACGGCAATGTTCTTTTGGTGTATTTTGACAGGTGCCATTTTCTGGCAGCATTTATGGTAGTTAGTTCTCAACCCAACTCACTTCCAGAAGTTGATGGCCCCACAGTTAAAGAACTGTGTAACTAAATTTTAGATACTGATCTAGTTTTCCTGTAGCTACTCTGCTAGTGTCTGGCATTCTCTCTTCTCCCTTTTCCTATCTATACTGACGCTCTGCCTTGTCCTCTTCAGCTTCAGTGGGTATAAGCACAACACACTTAACTATCAAGTAGTGTCGTGACTTCTGCGAGATGTGTGAAGGTCAGCTCCAATGTCATGGTTAAAACTTATCTGTAGTTGATAATAGATACTTCTTTGTTATTCATTTTAGCAAGATACATATTTTATATTATATATTTATATATGCATACACATTATATACATATATACATTTACTTATACATATATAGATGTGTGTGTATATATATATATATATATATATATATTTCAGAGGCAAGGTGCAGACAGGAATGAAGGTCAATTAGTCAGGCAGGCAGGAAGGCAGGTAGGCAAGAAGAGAGAGGAGGAAGCAATATTTATTTATTTTATTTACTTGTTCATCTTGGTTGTTCTTGAGGCACCAGGATGCAAACCTGAGTCCTTGGCATATATGTGGTTTGTGCCCGCTGGAGGCAGCAGACTTAACCCCCAGGATGCACCTGATTATTATATTCTATTAGTCATTTATTTAGTGGGCATGTCTGTTTTTCTTCCTTCTGCTCCTTTGGTGATATCTAGTTTTATTTACCTCATTCTTAAAGAAGCAGTTATTTCTTCTGAGCCCCAGTCAACAGTCAAAACTGTTCTTTCAGGAATAAAGCCCTAGTTTTATGTCATCAAGTTCTTTGAATTGGGTATGTGTCTGCTTTCTTTCTGGCCCATGATGAAAATCCAGTGAATTTCCTTAGTCTTCTGTAATGTCTTTTCCTCTACTGCTTTCTACTTTCTTATTGTCTGAATTCTTTTCCACTGAATTCTCAAGTTCTCATTTTTATGTAACAGACTCTTAAAGTGCTCACCCCACCAAGAATTACCATCTAGAATTTATAACTCATTTTTTAGATTACGGGTGAGTCACTTTTGCCAAGTGAAGGGTTAGTTCTCTATTGTTCCTTTTAATTCATGTATTTGCATAAACATTACCATTTCTAAACCCAGTTACAATGATTATGCTTCCCATCTTCACACTTCAGCCCAAACCATCCTCCTAATTTTGTGTCTGAGAATCTCGTTATCCAATTGACTGAGATGAATGACCACTTCTTTAAAAGAAATGAAAGGGAACACAAGTTAATTTTAGCTGAAATTATAGAGTGTTTAGAATTTATACTAGCAAATCATTTCATTTTTAAGTGTGAATACAAGAGGAGTTGTTTTTTTATTTTTATTTTTTTTGAGATGTGGCATTGCTTTCCACAGTGTCAGAGGTCTTTTATTTTCTGTGCCTGTGTGATTATTTTAACTTTAGGTTCATTAATAGCAAAACATTTTGATAAGTGTTTGAGAGAAAGCAAGTATGATACTTTTTAGATGCTTGCTTTAGGTCAAACACAACATTACTGAGGTGAATATTCTCTGGTTTATAAAGGAGAATATATTTGACGTTGATTATTTGTTTTGCTTTATGGGATAATGGTAACTGAAAATCTTGAGAAGTTTTCTGCTTATACTCTGGATTGCCTCGTAAACTACATGAGGAGCAGTTTAGGTGGGAAAATGTGGTATGAGCTTGTAGTTTCACCCCCCTCTGGAGATGTTTTAGTTCTTAGTTGATAAAAGAAAATGAATTCTCTTTAAAGTCCATCATTTTTTACTATCCCTAGTGTAAATAAAGGTGTCTGAAAGTGGAGTCTCATTGTTTTAGTAAATTTTGATCATTGAGCTCTAAATGAAGGATAGATGGAAAAAGATTCATGTTTGTTTTTACATATTTAAAAATAGATGATTTTAGCCCTTTGTGCTTTGGGAGTAAGTTACACATCTAAATATTTTATTTTATGTTGTGTTTTTTGGAGCTTAACTTGAAGTATGGTGTCTGGCATATAACATGTGCTTCATAATTACATATAAACAAAGGGATATCATTTAGTTTTGCTTTTACAAGGACATTTGCAAAAAATGACTTGGAGAATTTTCATTTTTTCTTCTGGTCAAACATTTTCCCCCAAATTATTTCTTATCTGTCAGGATTATATTGTAATCATAATAGAAAAAGAATGACCCGTTTTTAAAATTCTTTCCTTGACTGAACTGAGCCTTGGGATTTTATAACTGATGAAATCCAATGTTTTTCTTCTTCGGTTCACATGGAAATACTTACTTCTTTTTTCATTATGGGCCTGTTGTTATAAACCATTCTTTTTGTCAAAAATCAAAGGTTATTAAGGCCTGATTGTTAAATGCCTTCAGAATAAGTTTTGATATTCTGATATTCTGAATTTTTGAAATGGTCATTTGATGTTTTGTGTCATCTGGATTACTGAACAATGCTAAAATTTCATGTTAAAATTTAAATTTATGTTAAAAATTTTTTTATGTTAAAAGCAGTAAGCCTTTTAAGCGTTTTATTTTGAATCATTTTTTCACTTGGGGAAAAGTTATGAAAGTAGTACAAAAAGTTCCCATGTGACTCTTAATCAGCTTCCTCTAATGATATTTTTTACATACCTACCATGATCTGAATGTGACTCTAATTCTTACCCTGAAATCCTCATGTCCAGTGTGGTGGCATTAGAAGGTGGGACCTTTGGGTTATGCTTAAGTCGCGAATTGGATTAATACCTCTAAAAAGAGATACTCCTAAACTAGCTAGCCCCTTCTGCCATGTAAGGACACAGTGAAAACCCTACCAAATACTCCGTCTGCCTACACCATAATCTGAGCTTTTAGCTTCCAAAACTGTGAGAAATACATTCCAATTGTTTCTGAGTTACTGGCTGTCTGGTATTTTGTTAAAGCAGACTGAAGAGAACAATTATCAAGTTATTACTCACTTATTAAAATCTGGAAATTGACTTTGGCACAATAACTTAAAGTTCATATTTGCTGAACCTGCTCTCATTTCACCGTTCTTCCCCTCATGTACTAAGGATGTTTTTAAACATGGAATAACTTAACTAGTTGAAACTGTGTAAGACTGATCGTTTTTGCCATTAGCTACTTTTTTAAAAATAGAAATGACAGAACTTTGATAAGGATCTTTTAATACATGCTGCTATGAGAACAGTGGTTCTTTTTCTTGTCATGAAGTATGTTTTGGCTGCTATCCGATGTGGAAAGGAATATAGTAACTATTTTAGGAAATCATTACATGTTACTGATGTTAGCATTTTATTTATATACCCATTTAAATGATCTTTTCCTTAGCCTAGTACATTGTGTATTTCCAAGTAATTGTGGATATAGAATCAAGTTAAATATTCTAGCTTGATGTTTAGATCTGTAAAACTATAATGTTGTATACATCATCAAGCTCATCAATCATAATAACTTCCCTTCCTATATAGAACATAATAAGTGGTAAAATATGTGTTCCTGACTAAATTAAAATAGACCCAAGGGAAACTTCTAAGCACAGCATATACCCTGATAGATTAAAATTTGAATTATTTCTGAAAGAGTTTTCTTAGTCCTTAACATGTTTAACTATCCATTATATAGATAAATTTGTCTTTAGGTCTAGTTATAGGCTGCAGCATAAATTAAGTCCCTTGTATTTTTGTCAAAAGCAGTTAATAGATTGTCAACGCACTGAGGGCAGCTTAATTTCTAATTTATCTTCACATGCTTCAGCTTATCTGGTGTCTAGCACATGTTCAGATATAATAAATGTCTGTTTACTTGAGGGAGATTCTGTTGTAGAGGAAAAGATAGGAATTTAGAGACCTGTTCTGTTTTCTAGTTTGCAGGTCTCAGCCCTGACTATTTTAAGGTGATCTCCGATATGTTGCTTACCTTCACCCAGTCATTTATACTTCTGACTGTTTTGTGTCCAAACTTACTGAAGCCCTGTTTATGAACAATGAATAGTTATACAAATGGCCTATGTCAAGTGCCTTGTGTAGATAATAAAATTTGGAAGTAAATCTTTCAAATAGTTATTAATAAAGCATTGAAAGTCATTGCCCTGATAGCCCTGTCTAAACATTAACTGCTATATAATATTGTTTTAATTAAATGACAACTTAAGTTTTTGACTAGTAAGAATTTTTTAGATTTTAATTTTAAGGTATTATGCTTCCCGATATTCAGATTAACACTGGCAATATTGTCTTTTTTAAATTAACTTTTTCTTTCAGTCACATGTGTGATCATTTTAATTTTACCAGTGTGTGAAAAAAGCCTGACTAATATAAAATGACATCATGAATAAAAAAAAAATCTAGAATGTATTTTGAAAACGCATCTCTCTGTCTGGTGTTTAAGTATTCCTAATCATGAGGACTCAATGATGTCTTGAAACTAGATTGCTCAGAGTTTAGGATTTGACTCCAGCAATGACTAGTCATCTGGTGGTGGCATGTTTGAGTCTCCCTGAAAATTGAGGAGACTAAATAGTACTTTATCAATAATGTAAAGACTAATGAAATTATATATCTAAAGCATGCTCCACAGTGTTTGGTCCATAATGTGAAATTAATAATTATTTATTAGGATTCTTTAAAAAAGTGAAATATTTTAAGATTTTAAATCACAGTATACTATAAGCTAATATTTTGAGGATACATTAGCATAAGTTTCATTGCTGATACTAAGCGTAAGTTACACTATTAAACTTATATCACTTCATTTTGTCATATTTATTTTTTGTTTTAGATAAGTGAAAGATTTATTGATTTAGTTTTGAATAAAGTTAAAGAGTATCATAATATGTAAGTGCCTGGAAATAGGTAGCCATACTGATGTTATGAGGGACTAACGAGGTTAGATAGGAATGCATTAGAAGTGAAATGACAATAAGGAAAAAAAGAAAACTGTAAGATAGTGGTGACTTCAATAAATTTTTCTTTTGCTCTCATAGTAAAAATACTACAAGGCTCCGAGAATAAGAAGGTTGTTAAATTCAAAAAAGTAAAAATCCAAATGGGATCATGTATTCAAACATGCCTACAGATTTAGCCAAATAGAGCTTTATTTATTTTTTTTTCATGCAACAACAAATCCATGGTGATCTGAACCTCTGTTGTTTTCTGGTCCATTAGCTTTACCAGATAAGACTGTCACATATGTCCTTAGGGTCATGACATGGATGTTTCACTTCTGGCCCCTCACAATGCAGGGATTTATATTAGCCATATGAAGGAGGAGAAAGTGTGAGGTAGTGAAACTAGTATGAGTAAAGGAAAACTTTCCTAGAAAACACTCAGCTTTCAACAGTGTGTGTTATGGGCCACTGCTAACTACAGGGGTGTCTGGGGAAGCAAGAAATTTTAAAATAAGTATATTCTTACCCTAACAGAATTAAGATTCTGTTACTAAGGAGAATGGGGCTGATATAAATGACCAGCACTGTCTACAGCAGCATGCACCACACTTTTTGGTACATAGTGAATCCTCTATGTCTGGTACCCATTCTATTATTGTTGTTGCTCTATTGCATTTGAGTTAGATTAGTCACACTTTGGTGCACCCTGGTGGAATAGCTGTTTGGTTAAATGCCTTTAGCAGTGCATCCATATACATCCCAAGAGTTCTTGTTCAAGTCCTGGGCCCCTGGAGGGGATGGGGAAGGGAATATGACCAAAATGAGCAACAGAATAAGCTAAAGTGCACCTTCCTCCTCTCTTCCTGTCTGCCTGCCTCTGCTTGCCTTCATTCCTGCCTGCATCTTTCATTAAAAAAAAGAAAAGAAAAAAAAAAAAAGATTAGTTCCATTTTTATGAAAATGAGGCAGTACTTAGAACTCATGTATTGTAGCTATTCTAAATGTTACAACCTTTTCCCATCATTTCTGAATTTGTAATATGGGTTAATGGCATAAGTTACTAAGACATTGTAATACAAAGATTCTTTTTCCATTTTATTTAAACCTTTTCATCTCCAGTGTGCTTCTTTCATTTGTGTGGTCGGTTTACAAACATTGAATATTTGTATTTATTTCAAATACCTCACGTATAGTATTGTAGCTTATCCAGCCAACATAACATTTACTGTGTACAGATTAGAAGTTTGTAATCTGTTACAGGTTTCCTCTTCTAGCCTTTAATATCCAAGTTTGCATTTTGATGCAAGTATTACCCGATATCCTTTTAGGAATACTCAACATTTTTTTCCATATTAATTAATGGTGGCAGTGTTCCCAGATCTCAAACTTAGCCTACCAAATCAAACCAAATTAAACCTGTTTGCCAAATAATATATTGAGGGCTATCAATCTTGCATTGCAGATCATTCTCAAACATTTGAGTTTTAAAGACTATAGCCTCCTGGGACAAAGCTTTGGTAAGAACTGGACAGGTGGTTTGGGTCCTGTCAGGTCGGCTTCTATCCCATGTAGACGTTCAGTTCATACAAATGTTTATTGTGCTTGATAAGGAAACTGAAGTAAAAGCCCAGTTGTGTGGAGTGATAGAAAGATGTATGAAGAGATAGTCATAGTATGCAGGGATCCAGGCAGGCCAAGTAAGCATCTGGTGGGTGGACTTAACCTGTTGGTCTATTTGCAATCTTCCCTGGCAGTTGGGTGGGGCAGAAACTGAAGTTGGAGGAGATCCTGTGATTCCAGGTGAGAGAGTTTGAAGAATGAAGAGGCCAACAACTGACTAGTGACATACACAGAGAAATACTTGGCAAAGGTTGTTGGGAGGGGGTAAAAAATAAACAAACAAAAAGAAACAGTCTCACGGTATTATGCCTTTATCCTTACTTCAGGAATTCTATAATATATTTTCATTTATCCCACACGTTCACCAGATTATTTGATGTTTATACTTGAGATCTGAGGTTAATATTGCCTCTCCCACATCTGGAGGTTTGTCTTTCTATGCATTTCCTTAGCAACTGTGCTTCCCTTGCTATCGCATGTATCAATAATTCTTTTTTTGTTTTTTGTTTTGCAATTATTTTTCTCTTTTTTAAGGAAAGGTGCAGGCAGGATTGAAGGTGAGAGACAGGCAGGCAGGCAGGAACTGAGAGAAGGAAGCATCTATTTATTTTCATTTAGATGTTCATCATCTTGGCTCCCCCCGACACCACTGGCCCTGGAATGTGAACCTGTGTCCTTGGGATACATGTGGCTGCACCTACTGGAGGTGGCTGACCAAATTGCTACACCACCAGTGTGCACCATAATTACTTGCTTTTTGTTATCTACTTGCTTTATTCCCCACAAATAGTATTAGTGGTCTTCATTTCATCGTCTAGGTCTAGCTCACTGCCTGGTACATGGTAAATGATAAATATAAATTAATCACAGATATCCATAGTCACAGATAGCTGCATTGTAATTTACAGTGGGTAATGTATTTGAACATAGAATGTAGAGAAGATAATTATGACTATGCCAGCTATTACAATGCCAGAATAAGACAATGGAATAAGAAAATGAAAGAAACATTATCTTATATTTTATTATCCAGATCTAAAGAGCAGACTATAGATTCTGAAGCCTGTTTGCTTAGGTTTTATTTCCGGTTTTACCAGTTACTAGCTATGTCACTTTGGAAAAGTAAGTTTATTCATCTTTATAGTTGGCTAATGAGAACAGCTGCCTCATAGGACTGTTAGGAGAATTCAGTGACTTAAGAAACATGAAATATTTAGAACAGTGTCTGACACTTAGAAATGTGCCTTGAGAGGTTTAGTTATTATTGTAGATAAAGATACTCAAAATATGTCACGAAGCAGCACCCCAGCTTTTGTCAGGGCACTTAGAAGAATAGCCCAACTAGACCATGCTGTGTCATGGAACTGGCACCAGCACTGTGACTTATCCCAGGTTGTAATCAATCAAGGAAGTTTTCTTGCTTCTTTGTCATCTTGAATTTGGATAGTGACGTCCTCAGTAGTTATAATGTAGCTCTATTGTAGAATTATGTGCTTGGATATTTACTATTATAGACTTCTAAAACAGATTCATTTTATAATTTGAAGTATAAAAATTCCTCATTGAAAAAAACCATTCTCTAGTTTATTCGACTATCTTAATAAAAATATAAATATTTCCTAGGAATAAAAAAACAATAATAGCAATACCTGGTATTTAAGAGATTAAATTCAGGTTTTATATAAGTACTTCCACAGACATACTTACCCTAAGAATCATGCTCTCTGTTTAGGCTATCGTGAATGACTGAAAGTACATGTTTTTTTTTAAATTATTTTTTCCATTATTTTACATTCCTGCATTTTTATATTTTAAAGAACATTAGCCCCCCCATTTATGCATATACTACTTTTATTTCTTTCTTCTTTTATCTTTTTATTTGTACATTTATATTCCAAACATTTCATTTTATAGATCAAGAAGATGATATTATTGAAAATTAAAGTAACTTATCAGGATATTCTCAGAGAAACAAGTAACAATGATGAAGTTTGTGTGGAAGCCACTGTGTCTCCTGCCTCAGGCAAGTAGCCCATGTACAATGCTTCGCTGCTATTGCAAGTAGAAGGCTATTTTAACTAGAGCTCATGAACCCTCAGAGAAGGATATTGAGTGTTTTGAGAATAGTACAGATAATATTTGCAAAAATATAATGAGGTTAGTACCAGTGTTGCTAACCATGGGATTATTTAGTGTTACAAGTATTACATTCATTTTAGATACTTAGAATGCTTATTAACCAGTGAATAAGAAACAAATAGATGAATTTAAATTATGTTTTCAATATGCAACAAATACAAATTCGAGTATTATTCAAAACCAGATATGAGTTGAGCTACTTGTGATCATAAATGAACATCAAAGATCTCTGTCCTCTTGAAATTTGTTGTGGAAGGGGGAATATGTAATTCATAGCAGACTTAAAACAATGAGTAAATTAGATTGCCATTTTGAAGGTAATAAGTGCTATAGAAAAGAAGCAGAGTGATACAAGAACATTAGACTAGTAGACTGGGGAGAATGGAGAGTAAATTTTCATATTAACTGGGAAGTCAGGGTAGGTTTCATTGAAAAGGTGACATTTGAAAAGAGACCTGAAGGATGTCAGAATGTATAAGGAAGTTCAATCCAAATTTCTATACAGTTCTTAATTGTATAGAAAGTAGAAAATGAAAAGGAGATGGAAATGTATTACTCATAATCTCTACTGTTGGGACATTGTGACACATAGTGAAAGCTGTAGATGTGAATACTGTTCTATAGGTAAATCAAAATTTTAGGACATTTGTTAGGGAAACCCTTATTTGCTAATAAGGAGTGAGGCAACTTTTACTGGTCTAATGAGAATGATAGATATAAATGATTTGTTAGGTTAAAGATTTTAGCATCCTCAGTCACATATTGAAAACAGACTCTTTGGGATGGAAAGGTTTTTTTAATTAAAAAAACATTTTCTTCACTTTCCTTTTAAGTTCACTGTATTTTAAAATGTGTTTGGTATAATGTTTTTGAATATAGTTTTCATTATATTTGCATCAATTCTGGTGTCTAGTGTTATTTGGGTAAATGCAGGTGCTAGCCCTCAAAACTCAGGATCTAATTAAAAATTATTTTTTGACATTGAAAGGTATAGACTGTCAGAAGTGCTTGATAATAACTAAGCAATAAAACTACATATTCAGAGTTTCCAGCTTAAGTAACGTTGGTATATTTTTAATGAGCATATTTATTATTATTGTAAACTAAGATTACTAGGATATTCATATGTCTTTAGTATGGTTAAGTATGAAGCCTGTTAAAGGTGATGTAGATAGGAAAAATGTTTTAACTCGTGGCAGAGGACAATATTATATATTATTCAAAAGTTGTGTTATGTGGTTTGTTCCAGATAAACTGACAAAGTGAGATTCGATCTGTTGACTCTTACCTGAGAAGAAAATTCAGTAATTTAAATAATCATACTCTAGTTTTAAAACATATTGTGGACTAGGACAGTTAACAAAGAAGTTGAAATTGGTTTCCTAAGATTACTATAGTTTTGGGATCCATTTTATGCTGATCTGAATATTATACTGTATGTTGTGGCAGAAAAAGTATGATCTTGGAATAAGTTGGGATGTGTGAGAATTGGTGTGATTTTTTTTGGGAATCAGGAATTCTAAGGATTAAAGCTAGAGAGGTGGGTATGACTCAGGATTAGTCTTTGCACTCATAAAGAATGTGGAATTTCTCCAATTAGTGGATATAGGTTCTGACAGGAGAGCTTTAGTCCTACAAGGGAGGTCAGTTAAATGAGTATCAGGGTCTACTGAGTCAATAGGCATGGGAATGGTCACATGTGTACCGATGTATGAGGTTCTGAGAAACTAAAGTACTCAAGAGTTAATGACTAAATTATAGGTGGACAGTAAAGGAGATGATCAGATTGGTTTATAGATTGTTTATTTGGGGGATAGAAAAGATAGTGGTTCCATATTATGGTCTTAGAACACTATAAAAATTAGTGAGAGAGATTCTGCATTTGCTGTGGGACATCTGAGTATGGACTGGATGTAGAGTTCTGGAATTAAAGAGAGGTTTTGGACTAGAGATAAATTTTCGGTATCTTTGGGTGGTAGTTGAGGCTAAGATTATGGATTAAATTACTAGGAGGAGATATAAAGTATGGGCATAGACTATTGTCAAGTATAAATCTATGAGAACCTCTAATATTGGATAAAAAAATGAAATGGGAAACTGGAAGGAATGGTCATGGAGCATGGGGGAGGAGCATTTCAGTTAAAAAACGAAGGCAACAATGAGAACAGCATGCAAGAGTGTTTAAGAAGTTCTTGAGCAAATATCATTAGTGAAAGGTAGTTTTGCCTGAAAAATGATTCCATTGGGTGTGTGATTGAATGAGAGTTGAGAACAGGCAGAAAGTGTAAATGATTTCCCCATTTTTTGCAGAGGGAATGAGAAACTTCAAGTGTCCAATGGAGAACTAGATGTAATTGTGAGGGTTGGGTTTTTTTTTTATTGGTTTGCTGCACTGTTCAATTGATTTTTAATATATGAGAGGTTGAAATGTGATTATGAACTGGGGGTCAGTCAGAGGTAACAATATGACCAAGAAAAGGATGACTAAATACCAAAGTCCCAGAAGAGAGGGAAAGGGAGCTTCAGTTTGCTCCTGTGCCCGTGTAGGTAACAAAAATTACCTTATGACTGTAAGGAATAAATGAGGAATTATGTTCACATCTGTCTGGGCAAGTGCCTGGTGGTCATAGGCATTCAGTAAATATTGGGTCTTTTTCAGCCTCTAAATTCTCACTCCAAAAATGTACCTACTGATCTATACTTTTTCTCAGTAGATATGTCTTATGTGCAACTACTCAACTGAATTACATATTTACTTACCCTGTGTTTATAATTAAAAAGCAGTAGTTAATCTCTAAGTCTTTATTTGCGGTCAAAATCTATGATTTGACTAATTTTTAAAATTACCAAATCTTTTCTGGCAATGTCATTGGTATATAAAGTTTTATAAATATAACACAGTTCGAGTGATACTGTACTGTGTTAGAACCATGGATCAAAGTGTTGTTTAAGGAAGAGAGGAAGAAGGGAAATAAAATTCCTCAAACAATAAGATGTTCACAGAAAGGATAAAGTATAGATGTTTAAAACCATGGCAAAGTGATTGAATTGCTCCCGGGCCTGAAGCTCCTTGCTAGTGCTGAGTTGAATTATTACTAGTTCTAATAAAATAATGTGTCACTGAGGAAAAGAGCTGGTTAACTATGGATATAGAGGGAAGAAATTCTGCTCTCATTGGTAAGACTCACTCTTCTGTGAGAGATATAACTTCTCTCTCTATGGAGATCTTCAAATTTTTGAGTCAATTGATTCCTCTTCTCATTCCTTGTTTTACTTTCCCTCAAATCTATGGGAAAGAATGACTGATGGTTGGACATTTAGCATCCTGTTCTTCTTGAAGTTTATTTTTTCTTGTTTAATTAATAAGTTTATATTATTTAGATATGTATCAGCCTCATGTGTGCTTGGATATAGTGAGTCTGCTCTTGAAAGCTTCGAAGATTTTTTTGGTCCAGATCTGATGTTTCTAAGCATGTGAGAATAGATCCTCTCTGGAATGTGGGCAATACAAAGACTCCCTGCATCGTGTTTGTGTGTGTGTCTGTGTGAACTCATAAGTCATATTTCTATTGTGTGTATCATAGAGATAAAAAGGTATACCATTTAAAACTCTTATTACTTAAATTCTTTGGTGTTATGTGAAAATAGTCCTTTCAATATATGGAAGTTATTGTATCCTGCCATGTATAATGCACACTCCTGTGTATAATGCACCACCCATGTTTCTGGCCCAAACTTTCAGGAAAAAAGTCTTTTGTTTTAATTCAAATTCTTATTTTTTTATATATAGGTACTCATCTTTTGTATTATGAAGGAATTTTAGCATTTATTTTTTAACATGTCATGCTATAAGAAATTTTAGGTAGCAAACAATTACAAAACACAAGAATAGATGCAGGTACAAGAAGCTTTCTCCCTGTGGCTCCACCATCTGATGACACTCTGTGGGAGGAGGTTCAGAGTGTGTCTCAGCAGCTCTGTGGTCATGCTCTTTAGCATATTTAATCAGTGTTAGCTTAAAGTTTTAGTTTATGTATTTTCGTAAAAATATCATCTAGATTACTAGCTCCCACCTAAAGTGTATACAGAGAAATGTGACACTGGTCACTCTGTGGTAATAAAGTCGGCATCACCCATCTTATCAAGTCAGAGTCACTTACTCTATGGACAGCAATACATCACTCTTTGTTTCATTTTGTTGAATTGTTGACTGAAATCGCTTTTGTTACAGGTTTGTAGTAAGTTCAACAAAACTGATTATCGTATTCCAGGGTATTATTTTGCATGTAGATATCATTATTGATTTTTAGAATATACTTTTAACTCATAAGCATAATTAAAATAATGAAAAACATTTATATAGACACAGAATTAGTGCTACCCATGTATAATGTGCATCCTTATTTTTCCCCTTATGAATTTTTATGAAAAGTATGCATTACACATGGCAAACTACAGTATTTTAATCATATTTTAAGGGTTATATATATAAAGTAAATTTTTGTATGCATTTGTCAGTATTATATATCAAATCCTTTTTAGTAGTAAGTGGAAGTTAGTATAAGAATATAGGTTTATGTTGTTCATCCTATTAAAAAAATATGATAAACTCTAGTAATAATTTCTTTGAATTACAATGATCACATTAAGTTGTTTTATTAAAAAGTATTATTTATTTCTTAATTCCGTAAAGTGAATTAGAGCTAAGTTTCCTTCGTGTGGTATATATCAAAACTCTTTGTCTGTCTGATGCAATAATTATTGTAAAGCTGTCCAGGCCTGCCTGTGTTTTTCCTATCTTTGTAGATAAACAAGGCTATGAATTTAACTTTCTCTTTCAGATATTACTGCAGTAGTATATTTTGCTTTAAATGTGAATTTACATATAATTCATGCATTTTAAAAAATGAATGGTACTTCATTTACTAATTTAGAGGTGTGCTCAGAGTTTATAGTTTCATATTTTACTTTACTGTTGTGACTAGTGAGAAATAGCTTGTTTATTTTTCCTAAAGTGTTTTAATTTGATATATGAACAATAAGATACTGAAAATGTAGGTAATTTGCACATTTTCCAAGTATATGTTCATTTGAACTGCTGTAAATTTTAAGTATATTGCATTTTTCCAATTAAGAAATTGGAAGTATTACATAATTTTTATATTGTTATATTTTGTCAATTTATACAAATGTCACAAGTTTGAATTTTATGGGATGAATTTCTAAAGGCCATTTAAATAACTTTTTGACTAGCAGAGTTGCATTAGCTGCATTTTGCACCACAGAGAGAGAAGGTTCTTGATGGTTTCTATACTTTGTCACAGGGAGGAATACAAAATGATCATTACTAACAAATCCCAGAGTCTTTATCTCTGATTATTCCATGAGTCAAGCCGAGAAACAGATGACATTTTTAAATTTGACCTGAAGTATAACCCCAGTCTTGCACTTTAGATGCTCTGAATATTGATAAAGATCATAAAAGATAGACTCAGTAGCTAGCTGACGAAAAAGGCAAAAACAGCTATAAAATAATTAATGCAGCAGAATTTTTCTATAGTTATTAGTATTCTGGAAATACCTCACTAAGTTGCATTAGCTTTTTGAAAACTCTGCAACATCTATTTTAAAATCTGGTCAGTAATCACATCTCTAGTGCATTAAATGTAAAACAAAGTCTCTTTAAGAGTCAGATGACATTGCATATAAAAACAAAATGTATTGGAATCATTAGGGTGAATTCCAGAAAAACAGTAGAAGACATTTCACAGTAACTTTACTAACACCATGACTCTGCTTTGCTGAGGTCTATCAGTTGATAGTAGCTCTTTTGCACTACTGAGTTTGCTCTGATATAAATTCATTGGAGCCTGGTAACTTTCTTCTTTCAGCTGATTGATTTTGAATTTTTCAAACTGATTAATGTTTTCATTTGAATGGTAATGCTGACTTTGCAGAAGATGTGATCTTTTAATTAGCAGATGCTGAGATTAGCATTAGGACTGAGCAGTAATTAGCATTTGTTCTTCTAGTACAAAAACACAAACTAAATGCTACAGCAAATAGAGCTTCCACATCTTCTTTACATTGCCTCTCTAGATCTGTATGAGGGAGGTTAAAATGATTGAAATACTCGGTCTCTGTGGCACTGAAAACATTGTATCAGATTGAGGATTCACTCAAGAGAAAAATATTTTTAGTTGCCTTACACTACTTAACACTTACGTAGGTATCTGTTTTTAAGGTTTACGTAAATATTTCATAATGGAACTTAAAACATTTTGCGCAAGAGTAGATTCCTAATTGTGTGTGTGTGTGTGTGTGTGTGTGTGTGTGTGTGTGTACAAATACACATAGTTATCTGAAACAGTTCAAAGTCTTCATTTTCAGATTGTGTTTATTTCAGTTAACACCCACTTGGTTTCCAAAGCTATTTTGAGAATCAGCTTAAAAAATGATGATCCAACTAGAAAACAGCAATGTGAAGGAGGACTTAAGAATTGGGGTTTTGCTGCGCATTGTGGTCTGCTGGACACATCCGCCGAGGGCCAGAGGAAACAACCTGACGAGCGACTGAAATAAAGTGAAGTGCTTCTTCCTCCTCTCTCTTCCTGCCTGCCTGTCTAGTCATCTTCATTCCTTCAGTGTACCTTTCCTTCACAAAAGTGAAAATAATTGGGCTTTGGGTTCAAGCAAGCCTAGATTCCAGTTCTTACTCTGCCACTTCCTATAGTATATTATTTAACAGTTCATTCTTAGCATCTTCATCTCTAATCTGAGGATAGTAATATAATTATTGTGAAGATTAAAATTAGAATTATATATAAAGTCAACTGTACAGTAAATGAGTAAATCTGACAGTAAAAAGAAAACAACTTCTACTACTAATATGTACTATGTTAATATCTGTGATCTACACTTAAAAAATATAGAAGTATTTTATTTTAGCTTAGTTATCAAAGAAGAGGATTATTAAACATATTAGAGTAAATAAACTTCCTTGAAATTTATATTCTCTTATTCTATACAGGCAGGCTTATTATGCTGTCTTTTAGTATGATCTACAACTCTGCCTCTTCTCCAGAAAGCCCTGTCCTATCTGTCATTCATATCTGTTCTAGCTTTTCTTCCTGCAGGAAGTTTTAAAGATAGTTTGGATATTTATTCTCAAACTGTGCCATGCAGGGACTGTGTTATTTTCCCTGTTGGATGTAAGTGGTTTCTAAAACAAATAGTGGAAAAAAATCAAAGCATCCATGATGAAATAGTCATCTAAATTCAAGGCCATTTGCATATACAATATAAGCTACAGTTTTAGGTTTAAGGAGATGCTAAACATATATTCAATTTGATGAGACTTCGACCAACAGTATTTAAAGAAGGTATTACCAATAATTTTTTGTTCCAGTTAAGGCACAGTTTTGTATAGAATTTTTGAAAACAAAATAAAAATACCCACTATTGGGTGGCATTTGAAATAACCTAAAGTAAGTATGTTAAATGTATTAATATGGTTGCTTTTCTCTTTCAGGAGACATCAGACAGAACACTGAAACTCTGAGTTAGCAGAATAATTGAGAGTCTGAATCTCTCTCCCCACTTTTTGATGCCTGCACACTTAAATACAAAGATAGATAAAGAGTAATAACTGAGTCAAAGTAGATTCTCAGAAAAAGGAAAAATAAAATAAAACAAAAAGAGAGCAAGATATCATGCTCTATTTCTATGAGATAGTTTTAAGTGGTGCTTGAATATAATGAATTTTTAACGCGAAGAGAGTAGATTTTCTTTCAGGGTATCCTTTTATTGAAAATAGGTAAAAACAAAGCATGGCATTCAAGTAGGAGAATTGTTAGAAATTAAGAAATACTTTCTTGAGAAAGAACTGGCTTTTGTAAGTTCATAACTGAAATATCTGCTTACTTATTTAGGTGAATATCAAAAGATAATCATTTATTGGGCAACCACTTCAGTTTTCAAACCTATGTGATTGAAGCGTTTTCCATATGGATCTTACAACATATCTTTTCTGCCCATTTCTATTTCACAAGTGTAGTATATATAAACAAAAGTTTTTATACTATTATGCCTAGTATGTGCTTGATAAATATTTGGCGAATTAATTAATGATAGGTCTGGCTGAAACTAATGATAGGTATGATTTTAGTCGGTACTATATATAATACATATTTAACTTTTATTTACTATTTGTTTTTTATAGCATAATTTCACTGAAATTATGCAAACTGTGTTCTGTTGTTATACTTATTTTTCAGATGAAAAACTCTCTCCTCACACAATATGAAAATAGTATGAGATTTATAATTTCTAGGAATAAACTTAAAATTTCTTAATAGAACAAATATAGCTCACATTGGACCTTAAACACTAGAAACAAATTAGAGATGAATGAATAAATAATAAAGAGATATGATAATTTAATAAACATGGCAAAGATATTTGTGATAGATGTATGAGTGCTTAGGCTGAGTTTTGGAAGAGAATCTGTGGTTCAAGATAGATTTCAGAAGATTTTTAATGACTGGCCGGCATAGCATTTTTTACTTCATCAGAAGGTTGAACACCATATAGATTCTTGAATTACACATCAGTATATTGAAACTACTTTCATCAGCACTCATTTTAATTAGATTTTTCTGTTATTTAGCTTAGACATGCTTTGAGGACATTTCTTATATTAAGACTAACATTATAAAGAAAAAATAATTATAATTTTATTATATTTTAAGCTACTTAAAAATAAAATCTGCAGTTTTAATTGGAAGTGACCTCTCATACTTTTTGATTATAATGGAATTCAGTAGACTTTTTATCTTGTGAGCACAAAAATAAGATACATCATATACTCTTACTATAGTTTGGATTTTATATCTCCTTAGTTTGCTTAACAGAATGTCATTTGTCATTTGTCCAATTTGAGAGAAATATTTTTTATATTTCATAATATTTCTAAATATTAAAAATATTAAATTCACTATGGCATGTGACATGATTTAGATTTCAGAATATATCTGAACATGTAAAATTCTTTGCTTAAGTCCTTTCTTTCCATTATTCTTAGAATACAATACCAAACGGTTAGTATGGTCAGACCCCAAGTATTTCTCCTCCATCTGTCTGTCTACATCCAATATCACTTTCTTGATCAATTCTGTTCCAACTCACTGGACTATTTCTTTAGTTTCAAGTTCTTTCTGAATTCAGATTTTTTTTTTTTAAGGAAGGGAGGAGAGGATAAAACATTTAACGATGGAAGAGAAGGAAGAAATATCTTTATTTAGGTGGTTCATTTTGGTTTTTCGTGTCAGCCTCAGGTTTTGAATCCTGGTCCTTGGGCTGTAGGTGGTTAGCACATCAGCATCTTAGCCACCTGTACCATAAAGGGCACAATTTTCATGCAAACTTTTGTCTTTACCTTGAGCAAATTTTCTTCCCTTACCTCCCCCTCCTTTTATTGGATGACATGTAGTTATGATTTTATTTGCTTGATTGTATGTTTAATGTTGAATTCTTTGCACAATGAGGATAGAGATTCTGCCAGTTAATGTTGCACTGCTCTACCCCAACAGAGGACTGGGTATGAAGTTAGTGTTCATTAAGTATTTGTTAAATGAGGTGAATGAATGTCTTCCAGACCAACGAAGTTGTGCTTCAATGTTTTTTAAACACACTGTATTGTTAATTGCTATCAGGAAGCCCGTGTATAACTATTAGAGTATTTCTGCAGTTTTTCTTTACTTATTCAATTATCTCATACATGGACTTATATTTGAATCAAGGACATTTGCATTTTTTTAATATTAAATCTCTTAGCTGTATGTCATAAAATTAAGATTAATGTTTAGAATTCCCAGAAAAACCTGGGTTTATCAGTGAGGAGCTTTCCAGTGAAACAGTTGCATGCATTTTTCATGAGCGTTAGAACTAGCAGTGCAGAAAATACACAGAAATCCCCAGTGCTCACGTTATCATTGCCTGAAGGCTGTTGGCTAACAGTTTCCCCTGAACTGTTTTGGAATGTGCTCCTATCTGTTGGGTAAATAGAGTATATGTGATGACTTCATTTTTGCAGACTGTCATTCTCTTCATAGTTTGCAAGCACATTCTTTAATTTTAATGTTTTAAGTTTAGGAATATATGAATTTTCAATTTTAATTTAACAAAGAATCTGAACAATTCTTATGCAAGACACTGTTGGATGGGCAGACCAATAATGAATTGTCTCTGGCTTTAAGTTTATTTTTAGGATAGTTAAGAAATATGACAAGCACTATAAACAAACTATAGAATGCCGTGGGAACATTTTGGAAAAATACTTAATTTCAGCAAGGGAGTCTGCTTAATAGTCACTGAAATAAGTGATGTTGGATATGAACATTTAAATATGAGTAGAATTTTACTGGGTGTTGGTAAGAACACTGTGACCCTCTGTGTGTTTAGACCAAGTGGGAAATAAACAACAGCAGGCTGAAATCTAACTGTTTGCTTATTACTGGTAGTTAACAATTAGAAATTATAGCCTAGACCTGAAGTCAAATGGTATTCAAATACTTCTGCCCTAGAGGTAAACGTATCCAGATCAAGAGAGAAAAGAGACCCATGTCACAGGCAAGCTGTGTTTCTTTACAGACTTTTCTCTTATTAACTTGAAGAATATAGAAGTCAGCTCTAGATTCTCAATGTCCTACTCACCATGTCATCTCTGCTTCTCCAAAAGGCAGTTGTGATTAAGGAATGAAGGGATTGCCTAATATAGTTTTTTTTCTCTTGCATTAGAAGTTTCTGCATGAGATTGAGGATTAGGATTTCCCCCTAATAGTATACATCTTAATATAAACTGGCTTAAAGTTTAAATTATAGATACTTTTAATATTTAAATAAGGCATTTTTGTTCTAATGTGGACTTTTCTTATGTCATTAGTTTTGAAAGAAAATTATTTATTATCCATTCTAGTTCTTCTTCCTTCAAAGACCTCAGAGGGAAGTCATATTTGTATTAGTGGAAATCTTTGGCAAATAGTATTAAAAGACTATTATGTCTGATTTGTGAATGAAACCCTAGGTTGATTTTAATATTGTCATCATAAAATAAGTTAAAGAATATTATTTTACTGTGTAATCTAATAAAACTAACTGCACTATTAAGATGAATTTAAATTCAATTTTACTTTACCACTAAAAATTTTAATGAAATATTATGCTGGGACTTATTTTTTGAATAGCAAAAGTACATTTGTATAGGCAATTTAAAATACAGTCCCTAATACAAAAATTAGGATCATTTGTTGCTATCCAGATGACCTGTCATATTTTATAGAGCAAATATTTGTTGGCTATGGACTGCAGTGTGAGACCTTTGGTTGTGAAAGTTTGTTAACTGACTCCAGTTACATTGATTTATGCAGTAGTAAATAAGATATTAGGGAAGGGATTATGTTTTACTAATCAGAAATCAAATTGGTAATTACTTATATTTCATATCATTCCTCTGTAGAATATTTTACTTTAAAAGTGTTTTAGTGATATAATGTCCATTTCATAGAGTTGAAATAAAAGTCACTGTTTTTATTTCTCTCATGCAAGAGCTGCAGGAATTTTTTTCTTTTTCTGTGAGGTCTAAATGACTATATAAGCAATAAACATAACTGATGTTTCTCTTTCTCTAAGTGGATGTATGGATATTTAAATATATGAGTGATATGCTCTTATATCATGTGACTTTAAATCTGCGAGATTGAGAAAATAAAACTAGCATTTAATCTTTTAGGGTTATTGTACAACAACAAAATATACTCATTCAGTATAGCCACACAAAACCCATTCTTGGATTCCTTGTTATGGACCTGGTGTCCCCAGAGTCTGTGATTGGAAACACACAGATGGAATCAGCCTCCATAAAAACCAGTCTTAAATTTGGTAGAACCTATGGACTTTGGCAGAAATAGAATATTAGGAATATTAAAAAGAATTAGGCACTCTGGTAGTCTTTGCCTGAATAGTTACACTTCACACACGTGTGGTTTCAATGGATGACTTCTGTCACAGCTTTTTGCTTTTTCACTCTTATTTCTACAGCTCATCTTTGTTACTCTGTCACATACAGGGTAGGATTGGGGGTGTAGTGAGTGTGTGTGTGTGTGTGTGTGTGTGTGTGTGGTTTTTGTTTTAAATGAAAGCCTATTTAAGAGAGAAGTAAAGGGTTTACTGAAAGGGACACCTTTCACGTAATCCTCTATTTTCCCCTATACTCTCAGATGCTTGTGAAATAGGGGGCAAACTGGTGAGTGGGTTAGGCAGAGGTAAATGGAGAAACAGTGTGAGACAGTGATCTGGGCATTCTTTTATCTTTTCATCCTCTTTTCTTGGAAGCACGTTCCGTTTTACTGTCCTGACTTCTTATTTCTTTGCCAGGCTGTCAAGGACAGCTAAGAAAAATCAAATAGACTTGTGGATCATTGCTATCACACATGTAAGGTTTTTAGCCACAGAGGAACCTTGAATACTGCTCAACAAATCCTTTCATTTGTCTCTCAATCAGCTTCCTTTCCCATCTATCAGTTTTTGTATTTGCATGTGCTGTTCTTTTCCTGAAATAACTATTTAAAAAGATCCTCTTCTTTCTGCCCTAGTCATCCTTTTAGACTAGGTGGAAGGTTACCACAATTTATGAAGCTTAACAGGCCCTTTCTCCTGTCCATCTTCCCTGAGTCTTGTCCCCAATAGAGTTACTTTCTTTCTTCTTCTTTTTTTTTTTTTAAAGCAAATCCCAAGTAACATTGTCCTAAATGTTTCTGTCTTGCTCTCCCACCTGCAGTTAGTGGAGGTCATGCCTATGGCTCCTTTAATTGTTTAACCCTATGTGTGACATATGATTGGCATAGTATAGGTTTGCTAAGTAAATCAATGTGAACATGACCTTTGGAGAATTAGGAGTTTTCATCATAACATAGGTCACAGGTAATTTTTTGTTCATAATTATATTTATTTTAAACACATCATTACATAGTAAAGTGTTAAGTGGGAAATCTATGACAGGGTGAGGAAATAGTTAAAAAGATAAACTAATATTCTGACTTTCAGATAGGGAAATACAGTACTTGCAGGTAGATAATACATCCTTAAACACAGACACATGCAAACACACACAAGCAAGGTTTCTTAAGTTATAGGGTCCCATAATTCTCCCGGGTAGTTCCTACCGGTTTGTTGGGATCGATAAACTGCCACTCATAGTAACTTGGGCTTTTTTGACTCTAATCACCTCTTCTCTTTGCTCCTCTCTGTTGCCTCCTAACTATCACTCTCGTCTGCAAATCTACATTTTCATCAGCCACCTGCCAGCTGTTCAGGAACAGCTGACTTTTGTTATCTAGTGAAAGGGTGGGACCCTTGGCTCACAGCTGCTAGGCTTCTGGTTCTGTTCCCACACTATCTTGAAAGCCCAAGTCCCAACTGCTATCTCTCTTGGAACAGGTGGTTGGGGAAGAGTTTTCAGTGGGATGATGAATGGTGCGACTAGTTCTGGGAGAAGTGAGGTGGTACCTGATAGAACTTAGAGTCTGCATTGGGGGTGAGTTTAGCGTCGTGTAGGGTCTTTGGGACTCTTAACGGTATTATTTATGAAAAAGTTCACAGAACTTCAGGGCCAGATTTTTTGCCTGTGCTTTAATTTGTTTTGTTTCAGCATACATTGCAACTTAAATATGTATTTAGATGAAACTTAGCAGTATTGGTCTTGAAGATGACACAGCCTGATGCAAATTTTACTTGTTTTCATTTGTCTTATTTCTGTCATGTTATTATTTTAAGTTTGTTGTGTCCAACACAGTGCTCTAAATAATAGATACATGCTAATAACCTTTCTCAGATAGGGTTTAACCAAAATGTTTTATTTGTTTGTTGGGCAATGGATTAGAATTGGAATGAATACTTTTTACTAGGATTACCTCTTGAGTGGCATCAAATTGTATCATGTGCTTTCAGGAAAGATACTCACCATATAGGAGAGCACAAAATGCTACAACTTACAGGTTTTCTTTTTAGCAAATATCACATGTAATATAACAATGTATGACTTTCTTTTTAAAGAAAAAAAATTCTTAAGTTTTCTCCCGTGCATTTTAGTTTCAGACATCCTTGTAATGAGCATATTTCAAGCATGATGATAAGCATCACTTTTAGTTTTAATTCATTTAAACATTAATTTAGCATATTAAGGATCCTATAATGTTCCAGACACTGAGCTACATTCTGGGGCTAGAGAGATGAGTCAATACACAGAAAGCCTTTTATTATGTTGTGATTTAGAGGTGCTTTTATTAGTGGAAATCTCACCTATGTATTCTTTCCTATAGACAAGCCAAGATACAGCAATTTGTGTGTTGTAAATTCTATAAAATATTTTGCTTTTCTCTAAATGTTTACATAAGATTCACTTTTAATGGTACAAATTGTAAAATTTAGGTAGATTTTAAAATACTTTATTTGCATAATCATTGGAGTTAAAAATATCTCCAAGGACTTTTTGCAACCATATTTCCTATTTATTCATTTAATTCCCCATTGTTCATTTCCTCACCCCAGAAAGGTAGTTTAGGACTGTTTTCTATCAAATTTGAGTCAGTTGCAGTGGTTTTTAATGGAATAACAGAAAGATAATTCTGCTGTTCTTTACATTATAGAGTTACATATTTTTCAAAGTACTCTCACCTAAAAATTTCTGATCATATCCTCTCAACATCCCTGCAATTTCTTTGTACTAGAAATGGTTTCTCCTCTTTGTTAGATAATAAAATGATATTCCAAAGATACCAATAATAATAGCAATCATCATTTATAGATGCAGACATAGTACCAGTTATAATGCTGTAAACTACTAGCGAAAAATAAAATAATAACTAGTGAAATTATCTGTTATTCATTTGTTTTTATGGTTTAGAAAACTGGAGATTAGGCATGGTAAATGCCTTTCCCTTTGCCTGGCTATATTAAGATTTGAATCCAGATCTCTCTCTAAATCTTCCTTGGAGCATCTTTCCATCATCATTCTTGTGTCCCTCTTAGAGAATTAACCTGTCATTCATCCACTTAGTACCAAACTGGAATGTCCAGATTTTGTGGAACATGATCTGGTGGACGATTCCCTGACTCACTATTTATTCAAAATTATATATTGCATACTGAATCTGTGCCATCATTATTTTTCTTTATATAGAGAGTTAATCAAAACAACAAAAACGGTTTGGATTCTCAGTTTATTAGTTGTGCTTTAAACATGAAACCATTGAAAACAAAAATTGGTTTGAATTATGTTTTAGAGCAATTCTATTTATTCCAGCGTATCACCATGCAGGGAATACAGTAACTTAGTTTGAATGCTTCTTAAAAGTTTTAGAGGGACAAACTACTGTATGTGTGAAATGCAGTGTTGACTCACTGACTTGAAACAATTTAATTAATTCTTCTTTGCTTTTATAACAGTTAGATCAAGTGCTGCTGTAGAGTAAATTTTTTGTCTTTTATAGATTTTCAGGTTATCTTCTGAAGAGACTTGAGTTATTGAAATGCTTCATTTCAAACAGTTACATATGGGTAGGCATGCTCTAAATTGAAAAATTAAATTACTACTTTTGTAGCATTTCATTTGAAGTATTGAGTTTGATTTCCGTTACTTACTAAGCAACTCATCAGTGATTTTATTTTCACTGCGAGTCCTTTTATTGTTTGTTTAGAGTCCGTTACATTTTTTTTTTTCCACTGATGTTTTATGATAAGTTGGCTAAACAGCAAATACTGGGTTGATATAAAGTACTGATTGTTTTATCATTTGGTGCAATTTTAACCACAATAAAACCTAATCTGACATGATTTGTTTGTGGGTTAATGACATTTGAAGAGCTGAAATGGTTAATAGCTACGGCATCTAAAATTAGCTGGCTTGTATTTGTCTAAAATACTCTTCTTTGAGATACCAATTTTTCTTTTAACAGCACATCTAATCAATTTCAAAGTGAAGAAAAAGAAAGCCTGAGCCAGTTCTGAAAATTTTTCCTCTTTGAAATGTTCTGAGTGCTGGAATTTATTTTTCAGTTCCAGCTAAGCAGGCTTCTAGACTGAAAAGAAGGGGATGAATAGTGTCTAAATCTGCTTTACGAGAGAGCTTGTTTATCGAGCTACACCTCATTTTCCTTTATCTGTCACCGAGTAAATAATAGGTTGAATTTCTTGGTTGGTTGTAGTCTACGTGCACAGCATAAAGCTAACTAACTGTAACACTCTGATTCTTCCCTAGTTTCCCTTCTCATCTCACCTTCTTGCTTGTAATATGATCCAAATGGAATTATGCAGTTTAGACAATTATACGCTTCACTGTCTATTTTTAAATTTGTACATTTAGTCTTGAAATATAGGTCCTTTGCTGGATGAAACAGAAATTACAGTGAAGTAGACTATTAGGTATAAATTGATTTTTTTAGGTGCTTTCAACAGTTTGTTTGACAACATTTTTCTATAGAGATAATACATTAGAAAGGATTAGCTGTGTCTAACAACATTTTTCAGAAAACCCAACGTATTAGGGACTTGAACAGTATAAAAATTTATTCCTCTCTCTTTGAAAAGAAATTTATCATTAGGCAGTGTTGGCTCCTTGATCCTTAGAGAGCAAGAGTCTTGCCTCCTTCATTCTTAGGATTAGTCATGTTACCAGGTGACTTTTGGAATATAGTTATCTGCTTTCCATATGCAGGAGGACAAAAGGAATGCATTTTTCCAGCTGACTCAGCAGCCTTCCAGGAAATTCCATACAACACTTATATATCTTAGTCTGAACTTAACAAATGGTCACATCCAGCTGAAATAAAGTTGGGAAACTTAGTTTTTAACTAGGTTAATTACCCCATTAAATAAAATACAAAATGGAAGAATGAATTTTATATGAAACGAGTAGTCTCTATCAGTGTTTATGTATATGATAATTTACTTCTCTAATTTTTGTTTCTCTCATCTGCAAAATGGGTGAAAGAGTCTCTTTCCAGTGTTTGTAGGAGTCTAAAGAGAATACGATTGATACTTGTATCTGGAACACAGCAAAATTACTGAGACTACTTTCGTAATTCTCATTTCCCTTATCATTATTGTAATGGAGCAGTGGGGAGTCTCAAGGTTTTATGGAGTCATATGATTTGATGATCCACATTAAGTTGTGAATTATTTCACTTTGGGGCTAATAAGAGCTTTGTTTTGCAATTAGTGTCTCCTTGTATTGTCTCTCTTCTATAATGCCTTACATAGTGTGGGGACATTCTGTCTTCATGCCTTATATATATAACTGAGAACTGGGATTAGTCACTCTTTGAATGGAAGAGGATTAGCTTTAGTGGTGTTTAATCTATTCTGAATATTTTGATACTGCAGAGTTCACTGAACAAGTCTACCTAAAGAAGCAACCTGCTCTTTAGTTAAGACACTTAAATGGGACTCAGAAAAGGACAGTCTTAGGAAAGTCACACTACTGTCCATTCAAAGGAGAGATTGGATTGGCTAATCTTGGTGGTCCTTCCTACTTCTTCTATGACTGTAGGAATCCATTGTCTTCAGAGCCTGGAAATCATGTGTATTCTTGTGTTACTTGCTACCTTTTGTAGGAAGATAGTGAGAGGATGATCTGGTGGGGTTTTGAGATCATAAGATTTACACTAATGTCTTTGCTGCCTGAGAAACTTCTTTGTTTTCCTCTTTTAAGTTCTAAAAGTTGGAGATAATTTAGATTTGAACTACGCAAGTAAGTGCTCCTGAGAATGAAATAGTTAATCTTACATGAATATACTTTTGACAATCACTTTTATGAAAGAAACTGGAGCCCATCCCTTGCCACCCCCATTCCGTGTGAGCAGTGCATTACTAATAACTTGAATTCCCCCAAATAACTCCAGAGAAATACCTTTCTCAGTATTAGTTCTTGTGTATTTGTGATTACTTAATTTCTGGAAGATTTAGTTTCCTCATCTGCAAACATGAGAATATTTATTATACTTTTTTTATAGGTCTATGAAGGAGAATTAAACAAGTCATGAACATGAACTGTTAACTGCATATGTGGAGCAAGAGATTATTTTATCATTAGTGTTGCTACTGTTGCTTTCACGGAAATGGCTTACTTGTGCTAATTTAACTTGGGTGATGGTCCAGTTGTTTATTGTTCCATAACAGACTAACCCATATCTCATAGTTTAAAACAGTAACCATTGTATTATGCTCTCAAATTATGTGGGTGGAATTTTGACAGGGCATGGATGTTCCGACTTGTCTCTGCTAACAGTTGTCTAGGGACTCGGGCTGAAGAGCTCCCAGGCTTGGGTGCCTCAGGTCTGAGGCCTGTGTCATCTGGAGGTTCTTTCAGTCACATATCTGGTTTCTGGACTATGGTGACTTGAAGACTGTGTCCAGCTGGATTGTTGACTAGAAAACCTACACATGGCCTCTTCATGTGGCTTGGACTTCTCCCAGCATGACAGCTGTTTTTGGATGGGGGGGACATTCAGAGATGGAGTGTTCCAAGCAAACAAGAGGAAGCTGCATGGCATTTTATGACCTTGCTTCTAAAGGCACATAGCATCATTTTTACCATATTATATTGGTCTAGCGTTCCTAAGCCCTCCCTGATTTAAGGGGAAGGAACGTAACCTTATATGCTCTTGGAAGAAGTGTCGAAAGTCTTCATCTTCAGTGCGCTATTGCTCTTTGTGGAAGACTGAAAGCTGATGAGGAGTAACATGACTTGGTTTGAACATTTTTTTTTTTTTCCCTGTATATTATTTACAACAGCAATATAACTAAACTTTCATAATATGGGGAAGAATTTAAAGATCTTTTTCAAAGACCTAAAATCATGATAATTTATTTCTTGCTATTAATCCTGCTAAATCTTGGACCTTACATTCTCAACTACAGATTAAGTCTTTCTTTTAAAAAGTTTAAAAATCATCGTGGTTCTGAGGGGTTATGCTTTATTCTTCTTGTACAGAAGTTTATCTTCCTAAGGTTTTTAATGAAGATTAGATTGACTAATTTTAAAATGCTTTGAACTCTACCAGGTATACCAAAAATCTAATCTAAGTACTCATTGAATTAAAAAAAAAAGCTTGAAAACCCCCCTTAAAATATCATAAGAAATCAAGTATTAACTCTTAAAATATCATAAGAAATAAAGCAAGTATTAACTCCATGTATCTACTAATATTGTGCCAATAATATTATCATTAAATATTTTGTCAAAAGATTTACAAAAATAATTGATAAATTTGACTTTAAGGTCCAAATTCATTGTAAATAAATCAGTGATTGAAATATTTGATTGACAGTGAATGGATATTCTTTCTAAGATATGTAGTTACACTTATATAGTATAACTATAATTAATCATTAATTTCCCAAAGTTGTCTCTGTTATTTGGGCATGAGAACATGACCTCAAACACAATATCAAGTTGTTAAGACTGCTGTATTTTGAATCATTTCTCATTTGTAATTCACTTGCCTCAAATTAAATCAACATGAGGAGGTTGATAGCCTGTTTCATAACCTGAGCTAATAACACCCCATGGTTAAAGATACTATTCTAAATTTATTAAAAGCAAAAGGGAAATATATTTACATCTAAATAATCATATTCCCTTCTGCTAGTAATCAAGCCTACTATTTCCTTTTTATTTATAGTGCCCTCACACTAGGAGCATCTTGCATAAGTAGGAGTCTAAAAATTATTTGAATAGCCAAGGTAATTGTGCCTTTTCTTGATGCTTTTCCCTTCTGTGTGAGATAAGGACACTGGGGTTAAAGTTTGTCACAGTTTTTTTTAGTTACTCTTTCTCTGTCTAATCTAGGCATCTGAACAGTTTTTACAGTTAAACATCATTCAAGATTCTGACTGCTTTCTCAAAACATACCCGGGGCCTTTACTGGAGTCTACAGGTGGTTGTCCCTGGATGTTTGCCTAGAGATGATTTAGAAAATTGGTTTGGAAGCCTTGCTCTTCCCCAGCTATCAAAAATTAACCTGCCAGAAATATGCAGACACAGCAATGTTATGCTAATGATTCTGACTCATGAACAAGACTTTTTTTTTTTTTTTAAAGTTAGCTATTCCACATTCCAAAGATTCAGCATTTATTATTTGGTAATTTACTTTTGTATTTTCACTATCAATAGGACATTCACTATCAGGTGCCTTGACTCTTTCCAACCTCCGGGATGTTGACTCAGAGTATTTCTTGGAGGCAGGTAACCTGTGTTTTCTTACTCTAGTGTTGAACATAGTTTATTTGCTGGGAAAAGAGAGGAACATCTTTGAACCAAGGACATAACTCCAGGAGGGACTGTTGTCTGATTTCCAAACAGTCCAGGGAATACATTGTGTTGCAGAAAACCCTTGGGTATTCATTAAAGCATCCTGACTGGATCACAGGGGTAAGTGGAGAAAGCTGAGAGAGGCCTACTACACAAATTTGTTTATATGTTTACAGCTTTGTTTACATTCTTTCATTCAAGTGCTTGGAAATTGTATATATAAGTTAATTAATTCTGAAGTCTGGGTAGATCGAACCAGATGCTCTTCAAAGGCTTTTGCAGCTTTCATTCCTGGTGATTCTGATTATTTTTCTAAGCCTTCAGTTTTATTTTTCACTTTTCCTTAATTCTAAGTGTAAACATTATTCTGATCAACATGCTGTAGCTACATCACTTAGCATTATCCATATTAATGGTTGAGAAAGGAAGAATTTTGTACCTTTAGCACTTCCTGTTTTAACAACTTTTCACCTCATTGTGGGTTTCTTCTTTCCAGCTGCATGGGTTTATTTACTTTCTCTAGGTTAAGTCAGAGTGCATAAGAAAGTTTCAGTCTGCAGAAAAGCATTTACTCCCATCTCATTGAAGTGTGGTTCAGTCCTTTGGAAGTTTTAATACTGGGGCCTTGAACTCAGAAGCTTCTAGAGCCAAGACGATAGCTATAATAAGTTAGATATATATTGTATAAGTGTTACCAGCTCCTCAGATAATTTTTCACAAAGCTAGAAACTTAAATTTTTACTGTTAAGTATTTCACCTTTTAGCACTGTTTGAAATTATCCTACATTGTTTTTAGAAAAAAGCAATATAAGTAGTTAGCCTCTGCAAGATCAGGTCCCACAGTTCTTCAGTTCAGCATTTACTGACAACCAGGCATGCGCTTTAGTTTCATGTTGTTGATAGAAAGTCTGTTGTGAATCAGTCCCGCCAGTAGATCTTCCCCTTGGGAAATCTCCATTCCTCATGGTTATGTGTACAAGTGTGAACTTGCCTGGAAACTCTAATTATCCCTGAATTTTTGACAAAAGTTCCTCCATAATAGTTACCATGCTTAATACATTTCGGAATAAGTGTCTGTCTCCTGAACTAACATCAAGTTCATAGACAGCCAAGATTCGTGGTAATCCTCTGGTCATCTGCACACCCACAACGTTGTACATGTTATATGGTTTATTCATCATTCAGAATCACCCCCATTCTTAACTCTGCACACAACTGGGTATCACTGCTTTCCTTCATTTTTATGATCTTTCTATTTCTGGCATAACAGGCCCCTTCTTATCACTTTTAACTCCCTTGCACATTTCACATTAGTGAAAAACATGGGATGATAATGTACAAAAAAGTCGTACAAATTATAGTTTAAGTAGAATAGCAACACATTATATTAAAGACCCTTGCTATGGCCTGGGATTAGAATGACATTACTGGCTGCTAACTCCATTTCTTGTTGGCAGTCAGGATTGAAGATCCCCTATCCTTGAACACACACTGGCTCATTTCTGTGAAATTTTTAAAGTGGTAAGTTCTCAGGGTCTTCTGTTCATGTGCCTCTATGGCACAGATGTTGTACACACAGGCAGGTGCACTCGAGTTCCTAAAATGATTGAACTGGTCCTTTATGGAATGTTTTTGGTTCCTCATAAATATCAGTTTAATCTTTCCATGTCTCTTATTGTATAGATAAGACTGTTAGGAGTGATTTGCCAATTGCCTTATGGAATCCAGTTAAGTTCTGTTTTCTGCATTTCCCTGCTATACATGTCAGATATGTTCCAGAAAGGATAAGTCCATTGAAATGTTGCTTTTGAGATTTACTTTGAGGGAGATGAGCATTAGTGTCTTATGTCAATCCTGATGATCTTTCAAATATACCTATGTTTCACAATAATGTTATGAAGAGATTCTATAATGACTGTTTTATAAAGGAGGAGCCAAGATACAGGGAGTAGAACTTACTTGCCCAGGTCACACAAGTGGTAAATAAGTCCAAGGAGTTGAACACAGCTCACACTTTTCATTAGGGCACTATATTCTCTTTCATGACTTCTTTTCCGGTAACTTGTCGTTAGTCTAGCCCCTGGTAAACAGTCAATATTTTCCTAGTACAATAGAAATAAATTCTTAATAAATTGTTATGAGATCTTTTAAAACAATAATGTAAAACTCTTCTGTTGATATTTTGAAGAGTTTACTGTTCTCTTTTGCAAACTGAAAATGTGTTTGTCTGATTCTATCTGTAGTCTTCTGGCCACTGTCCAGTCTCTGAAGTTTCTTCAAAGATTACTGCAATTGTGCATTTGTGTTGCAAGTCTTCTCAAAAAATCTGATTCTTAGTCAAAGTGTCCAGGAATTGGAACACTTTTCTGTTCACCCAATGGTTCTTGAAACCTGTTTTCTTATCTTTTAGCTTCACTTTTCCTTCTGGTCAATTTGTCTTCTACATTTTCCAATCAAGTGGACTGAGAATACTGATACATTATGAATGTTAGTTGCTTGACTATCTTTTAATCACCTGTAATCCTTTACCTTTTACACCATTAATCTTAAATATATATATGCCTCTTCTTTGATATGTGAGTATTTGTTTCTTGCTTTAAGTTATTACAGCATTTTTTGGTATTTAGCTGGTAGAGATTAAAAAAAATAAATCAGAAGTGATCTTTCTGCAAAGCTGAGTTGATTTTCTAAGCTGGTACCAATACTTACCAAGTTGTGTCGTTCCCCCCCCAACCCCCACTGCTTGGCATGAGCTAGTAAAAAGACTTGACATTTTCAGGACCCTTGTTAATATCTTTCAAGATATGTATCTAAAGATTAACATTTTTTGTTTGTGTGTTTATTTTGTGTGAAGACGTATCCTGAGTTAATAAACACCAAGTCAAACACAGGAAACACATTTTTACTTTTCAGTGATTCACTTTATGTTAATTTTTATCCTCCATCAAGTATAATCCAGAAAAAAAAAACTGCGTTGTTAAACTCTAAGGATGATTGAGCACATCCAGGATAGAATAACATTTTTAAAATGCAAAGTCAGTCAAATAGACAGTGCATTTGACTGTCCCTACTCTCATATCCTGTCATTTGTTTATGGAAAAAGACTGTCTTTTAAAAACTAAAGTTACTGTTTTTCCATTAAAAAGCCTGATATTTTTGCGCATTCTCTTCCTTATTTCTGTGCTTAACGTCTTTTTTGCACACACATGCACTCATCTCCAATCAAATTTTAGCATTATGAAACACAAAAATTATAATACAGTATTTCCCAGCTAAGTAGAAAAGTATGCTGAAATCTTTTGTTTGTTTCACAAAACCAGTGACAAATCTGCTCCATACGTCTTAGAGTCAGTTTCATTGTAAAATGTGTTTAATACTTTCATTTTACCTTCCAGTATCTTGAATTTCTCAGGATTGCAATGCAGTATTTCTGGTAGATCCATGTTCCCAAGTCTACCTCTCTCACATTTACCCTCCGATGAATAATATCATTGTAGTTGGTGATAGATTACGATGTCAAGAAACAGATCTTGTTCCAATTTTTAACTGTTGAAAGAAATAAAAGATTTATTTTGCTTCCAAGTTTTGGAGAGAAGAAAAAGGGAATTATTCAAAACAATGGTTTTAATATTTGTTCATGGAATTCTAATGAGTGCTATTTGTTATTGTTCTTTTTAAAATCAAACTAATCCAGTGGTAGCAAGTGTGTGCTGTGTGGGCCAATCTGTTAAAAGTCACACACTAGGTCTGTATTAAAAAGAATCAGGATTCTTTGATATTGGTATTAGATACATTAAATAGGGTACTCAGGAACACTTCAAATATATGCTGTGAGCATTATTTTTAAGTAATGGAGACAAGTAATAACATTCAAAAAACCTAGTGTTGATGCATTTTGATATGTGTGATAGCTAAGAGTTTTAAAGTGTAAGTTAAATAAAACCTAGTAATATTATGTTATCAGTTGAATTCAGTAGTCAGTTTACATGAACTTAATAAGGATTATTTTATCACCTGCCAGTTTTGGATCAATTTTTCTTAAAGGAAGTAGAGTTGTATGCATATGTGTATGTGCATGTATGTATGTGTATATGCTCACACATACTTGGGCATAATAGTTTGTGGGGGAAAAGTTTATGTGTTCACAGATGCCTGTTTTTTTGTTTTTTTTTCTTTTTTCTCTGACGGTAGAGAAGGGTTTTGTGAATAGTTCCCCACGGTCTTCATTTTAGTTACGAGCTCACACTTTCTCTAGGACTACTACTTTTTTGTAAACCTTATCTTTGGTGTTAGCATTTCTACCATACCAAAATTAAATATTGGTACTACTAAGGGATCTTGCTTGTTAGCAATGAAAGGACTCACGGACCACATCTCTTGATAACTTTTAGTCTGGGTTCCAGTTTTTAAAAAAGGTCTTTCTTACAGCAGCAGAGAATCTCCAAGTGAGACCGTACTTTGCCCTACATGTTACCATGATTTTGGTGCTAATGAATACCTTTCCATCTGTACTAAAATCCTCTCTACATATAGTACTTACAGTATTTAGGATCCAGCAGGACCCCTGGGATGTGTAAGCCTGTGGCATATGTTACATCATTATATTGTGGTTCATGGGTTCTTAGGTCAAATTTTTTTCCTTTACCCCCTCTGGGATGTGTGACCATGGAGATGTTCCTTTACCTCTCTGAACTCTCTCCTTCCTTGTAGAAGGACAAAATAAATTTTACCTGCCTCCTGATTGTTATGTTAAAAAACAAAGGGCAGTTAAAGTGGTTGGTTCTGTATCAGGAACATAGTAAGTGCTCAATCAGTGTTACTGAAATCAGTTGATTTTGCTTGACATTCCTGAGATGACTACTCTGTGGAAAAGTAAATCTAATTTATTATTTCTTCCCTATATTTCCTAAAACTCAAGTATCACTGTGTCTATTATCAATTAACAAGTTAACTACCTCAGCAGTAATCACATATTATTTGTATATATTATAAAAATAATTCTAGTAACTCAGCTTTAAGAAGTATAATTATGTAATATTGACTATTCAAGTGCAGTAAAAGTAGTCCTCATCTGCTTTGCTACCTTAAATCTCATGTTCAAGATAAGAAGATACTAATTTGACCTTTTTTCCTCTGTCAAAGATTTTAAAACATATTTGCTCATTAGCTCTTAATATCACTTCAGCCATGTTGGTTCATCAACTGAGCTCCTGTCAGAGCTAGATCATAATATATTTCAATAAAGTCATTCACCAGCATCTTCCCATTGTTACCATATCTAATTACTTTTTTAATCAAGACAAATGACATGACAATTTAATAGAAGACCATCAGTACTCAGAATTGGTTGGACTTCTTTCTAAATCTAAGCAACTGAGCAAAACAATTGTTCTTTCTGCCAGGAGTCTTGTGGTTTTATCATTACAGTGTTTCTATTTAATGAAGTCTCATTTAACTATAGGTTAGTCATTGTTTCTCACTAACTTGGTGAAAATGGGAGTATTGACTCTTTATATCTTTCTCTTGTACTTTATTTTTCTTTTAACATGTTTATATTCTGAAGCACTTTCCTTGAAAATCTATGACATTCTATTATAGAGTGATGCAAAGTAATGTAGACTCAAATAACTAGTGAGAAAGATGCCTGTGACATATTAGATTTCCTCTTCTCTACAGTTTCAAAAATCATTACTATATGATTCAATTTAGGAAGCATTTGAATAAGTACTTGGTATCTAACACTGTGCTTCAGTATTTCCAAAGAAGTATAAAATTGTTCTTACAATCAAGACATTTCAAATTCCATTGATGTTTGTGAGGGGTGTATGATTGAATGTCAAAATATATAGTGAAAATACTAGTATATCACATGTGATCAGAGTTGGGAGAGAAAAGAACAATTCAAATACTTGAAGATGACTTCATTGAATATTAAGCATGTGAAAGTTTTGATATGTGTTTGGTACCTAATAATAGCTTGATTTTTTATACTATATGAATGAGATAGAGAATAGATAAAGGTGCAAAGAAATTGTATAATTTTAGTATCTCCTACCAAAGCATTTAGCTAACAGCTGTTCATAGAAAGAACTTAAATTCTACAACTCTATATATTCTTTTCCCTGAATGCTGATTGACTTGTTTATATATAGTGATTAGAGAGTGTTGTATAGCACAATTTATATTAGAATTACAGTATAATGGTAAGAACAAAGGCTTTGGTATTAGACAATGTGGTTTTGACTTTTATTTTTGACACACTACATTTATCATATTTTTTGAATCCATAAATAAGTGTATTTCAAAGTGGTTGAGCAAATAATTTAAGTGAAAAGTGCTTAGAGTATCTAGTATAGAATATACCTCAACACACAAATTTAATTATTACTTGAATTATGTGACTTGTTTAGGAGTTTCATAACAGTGTAGCCATATCATTTTTTTTTTTTTTTTTTTTTTTGCATTACAAGACAAATATCTGTGCATTTGAAAGGATTTATGTGATTTGTACTTGAAACTTGGCCAGCATGGATATATGTGGTGGTGGTATTTGGGCAGAGTATTTGCAATGAACTTAACAGTGCAAAGCAGTGATTTTCTTTCTTTCTTTTTTTGTGAAAAAAAAAAAAAAAGCATAGTGCTGAATAAAAGAGATAAATGGTTACGAATTACAATAAAGTGTGATACAAAGTATAATACAGTGTTTCAAAACAGTATGTACAAGGACATGGAAACCATCCAAGGAGGTCAAGGAGAGCATCACCTTTGAAAAGAAGCAAAGTTTAAATTGAGTTCTGAAAGACTCTAGGATCTACCATGCAAAATGTAAGGACAAAAGTAATTGAGGCAGAAGGAAAGCAACAAATATGAGTGTCAAAGCCAAGAGAGGATCCTTCTTTCAAACTGGGTTCAGTGGGGCTAGATGTTAGACTTTAAAGGGAAAAAGAGCTGTTAAAGAAAGATGAAAATGAAGAGGTAAAACAGAGATCCAGGAAGGGCTTCATAACTCATGATTAGAAGGTTAGATTTTAAATATTATTCCATTTGAAGGACTTCTGTGAGGGTCATCTTTAATATGCAACAGTTAAAACTTTTTTAAGTATTGGCATAGATTTTATTATTATTCGTACTCCTCATCTATGACTGCACCTGAAATATTTTTCTTGTATATTGTGTGTATCATATTTAAATAAAAGACTTTGACATTCAGTATACTAAGTATTAGAATTCTAACTGATAACTCTTTCAAAAGTAGAAAATAGATTTAGTTTGCTGTGACTTTTCTAGGAATCACTCCTTTCCTCTGTATGTGCTAATTTTATTTTGTGTGTTTCAGCTTTACCAGAAAGACACATTAAAGTATTGTGCTATTTCTGACTCCTAATTCTGGGAGAAATGTTGGGCAATTTTTTTCTGCATTCTTTAAACAGTATACAGTTAATCACCATGGTCCCATCTCTGATTAACCTGGGCGGTTCTTTCCTGGGCTCTCACCCTGAACTTATTTAGAATACTTTCCATAGTTTCTTCCCCTCATCGTTATATTGGGCTCTTGTTTCCTCATAATAATATTTGTTTTCTCACTCAATATAAAGGGACATTTCCTGTAACAGAGATGAGAAGGAAAATAGCAGATGAAGATTCTGTCCCTGCTCTCTAAGTTTGTCCTCCTTAAAACAATGCTGCCTATTCACCAAGAATCATAGATTCCTTATCGTTTTTGTATTGAACAGTGAGGGTCTAGTTCATTATTTGTGCCCCATGAAGCACTGCCACATCTCTCTGTCTCTTTATTATTATTTTCCTTTTAATTGTTTCTTTTGTTTGCATACTGTATGATTTTCAGGATAATATATTGCCACTTCAGTCTACGTGTACCTCACACCACCACCCACCACCAAGTTCTAGCACTGTCCTTATTACCATTTTAATTCCTTGAACACCTAAACCCACCTCCACCCAACTTCTCCCTCCCTCTGGTAACCTCTCTTGCACTTTTTGCATCTATTAATTTTGTTGTGTTTTGTCATTTAATTTACTTATTTTTTCTTTATATTCCATATATGCAATGATCGGTACTTTTCTTTTTCTTTCTGGATTATTTTGCTTAGCATTGTTTACTTGTAGTTCCATCCAGGTTTTTGCAAAGGTGCAATTTCATCTTTTTAAAAAGCTGAGTAGTTTTCCTTTGAGTATCAATGACATAATTTCTTTACCCAGTCATCGGTTGATGGGCATTTAAGTTGCTTTAATGTCTTAGTTATTTTGAATTCGGCCCTGAGAACATCAGGGTGAAAATAACCTTTTATGATTAGACAACAAGCCCTCAAAGATTGCTGTAACTCGGCATGCCCTGGTGGCCTAGTGGATAGGTCCTCCGAAGCTTGGTTCACATATAGCCGGAGCACTCTGGTTTATGCCTTAGGGCCAGAAGCAGCAGCCAAGAGGAACAACTAAGTAAAGTAAAATGTTTTTTCCTCCCCTCTCTTCCTGCCTGGCTTCATTCCTGCCTGCCAGTTTCCTTAAAAGGAAAGATGCAATTACTCTATCACAGAATGTATATCTCTTTAACTATTTCTGAACAAACTACTGGCTACCTCAGTTTCATTGTTAGTATATGAGAATATTTGTAAAATAGTGCCCAGATGTATTAGGAAATGTGCATATTTAGATAAGTTTATACTGGTACAAAGGTGAAGATTTCACATTTGAGATTGCTGAAAATTGTTGAATTTCAATTTTAATATATCATGGCATTAGGAAGATAATGAATAACTAAATTAAAAAGTTAGGGAAATATAAGACCATTAAAGAAACAGTTCATCCTTGATTTTCTTTCTACTGTATTATAAATATAATATAAGCTATTTTATAACATTAAATGAAAATAATTATAATCAGATACATTATAGTATGTAAGATATTATTTAATAGAAATTGAGATTTATGGTAACAGTCCTAATATTTCCAGAAAGAAGGAATTTAATATATTCACTCACTTTAGCATTTAAAAAATTGAGTTGTTCTGAAGAGGAGGAGAGAGAGAACCTAGTGTTTGGTCTCTAATCCATTTAATATTAGCTGCAATTGAATATAAATTATAAAGCAGTTGTCTACATGGAGTACATTAAAAAAAAAACCCTAGAAAATCTGATCTTTGAATATTTATGTATAACACTCATTCTTCATTTTACATGAAGAATAAATTCTTCCAAATCTTTCCCATTTGGATGGAGTGTCTGTCTGCCATGACATGCCAGAAAAAGCCTTAAATGATATGTGATGTGCTGCTAGTCATCTAATGAGGCATTTAGTACAACATGATTATGACTATGTTACTTGGCTATTTCAAGTTCTATCCATCAGAACTGTGGGCACTTGTTTCTCAGATAAATCAAAAACGTTTACCAGGGCCAGAAATATATAAGTACAGAAAGAAAGAGGGAACAGTTTGCCATAAAGTGGAAGTGGCTGAATAACAGCAATATAGAGAACTTCGTAGTTATGGATAAAATAGGGTATGCCTATCTATTTACTGTAGATTTTTCTCTTCTCTTTTTTTCAGATTAGTTTTAACTTTTTGTTTTGTTTTGTTTTAAAGAACTAAGAATCATTTTGAGATAGACTTATTGGTATCCTTGATTACTTCTGTGGTTGCTTCATGAAAGAAGAAACAAGTAGACTTCAGGAAGTTTCCATAATAACTACAGATGCAATCACTTGGGCCAATACTGATAATTAATGCTTCATAAATAATTGTGGTTGGTTTCTAACTTTGATTTTATTCAGTCTAATAACAAGTATTGCTCTGTAGATAGTTGTTGATGGTTGCAGACTCTGATTTCATTCAGTTAAGCTGGTAACCTTTTTAAGAAACTGCCTGGGAGAAAGCCAAGAATTCCAGTCAACTGATTTCTAGGGGAACTGAATTGAAATTGTCTTAGCCTAGGAAATGGTCCATGTAGGCCACAGCTGTGTTAATTAACCTTTTCCTTAAACTACCTCTCCACCCAGAACTCCAAATGAGAAAACATAGTAAAAGACCATGTTATCTTAATTCAAATTTTACTTGGAATGATTATAAAATTGGACTTTTAGTGGTGAACTTGCTGGAGTATAAATAATTGTTGATTTATGATATTGGAAATAAATTAAGTTATGTCAAACCAAAAAAAAAATAAAAGGAAAGACTTTATAAAATATGTTTGAGACATGCATTATGAGTATGGGATGTTCTGTCTTTTTAAATCACATAAAAATTCAGATATTACCTCCTTTTATTAAAATCACTAGTGTGTATATTTAGAAAAAGCAATCCTAATGCATTTTACATAAAGATTTGCTTTGTTATGTCAAATTATAAGTCCCTAATTATAAATATTATGCTTGGAAGACAGGAAGCTTTTGCAAAATATTTCTGAATAAAATGGAGTGTTTAGGTATAAATGACCTATAGCCAGTATTACCAGTACTAGAAATGTATTATTTTCTGTGTACTCAGAATGGGAGATCTTAAAAAACAAAACTAAACCACATTGTATTAAAAGTATACATTATATCTGGGAGCAAGGGGCATGTTTGTTTAAATAAACAAAGCCTTTTGAATGAATAAGTAAGCTAGGAAAATCAAGGTCATAGGTCCAGTAACCCTGGGTTCTGTGAAAGACATTTTGTTAATTTTTATGGCTACAGCCTGTCATTTATAATAAAGTATTTATCGTTGATCTCACTAGCCAGAAACAAGATAGTTTTGGTAGAATGTCACAGCCATCCCTGTCTACCTGGGAAGGGTGGGAAGACAAAATGATAAATGTGTTAAAACTTGATCATTTAAATCATCAGTAGTAGGTGTTATCTTTATATACAAAGTATTCGAGATAATTTTCCAAAAAAAATTATTGAAGGAATTTTGCTCCATGACATATTGATTTAATGTGTGCCTCATTATAAATCAGCATCTTTATATAATACATTCAGTTCACCATCAGTAATCTAATTCTATCTCTCATCTTATAATTGACCCCTTTTTCTTGATTTTCCCACTCACGCCCCTCTTCCTGTCTTCCCTTCCTGCAACCTCTAATTTCATTCTATTACTGAAAGTCTTGATTTGGTTCATTTGTTTGGTGTCTCAATATATCACAAATGACTGAAATCATACAATACTTGTCTTTCTCCTCCTGACTTATCTCATTACACATAATATTCTCTAAGTCTATCCATGCTATTGTAAATGGCAGAATTTCATCTTTTTTTAATAGCTGAGTAATATTCCATTGTGTATAATATGTACCACATCCTCTTTATCCAGTCATCTGTTGATGGACCCTTAGGTTGTTTCCATTAAGCTAACTTTTCTTCCATCAACTTGGTTAATATTTCTATATTTTTGGGAAATTAGAATCTACTAAAAACCATGCTGAATTCCATTCAAGCATTGCTATAGATACTGAGTTTCAGTAAGTCAAGAGTTTCAGCATGTGCTTACAAGATCCTTATGTTCACAAATCAAAAGATTATTGTTGTTTTGATCTATTGGCATGGCTCCATGGCAGGGGTGGTGTATACCTAATGATTCTAGACTGTATCTTTGAGGTTTTGTGTCTATTCCATGATAGCAGCAGTTATTCCCTATTTCCCTGGGCTAAACAAAAGGAGTTTAATAAGGTGGTTTTGAACAGTGGCAGAAGAAAGGGGCAGATACACCTCTGTTGTAAACAACTTCTAATCTCTGTGGGCAAAAGCTCTAAGTAGTCGAAAATAAAATAATAATAATAAAAAAATGCATCAGGAGTTTTGTTAGGGAAAGAAAGAAATGAGATAATTGGCTAAAATGGATGGTTTTCAAATTTACCAGCCTTGAACAATGATGAAAAATGCTGAATCAAACTGGTTTTTGAATAAAAGCAATATAACATATTGTGAAGGTCAGTCAGTTCCAGTAAACGAGAGGTCTTGGCACACACAATAAGATAATGTGAAAAATTAACTTCAGTATAAAATTTTTGACCTTCAGTGTGATTTCATTCAAAGATAGAGTTGTTAAAAATCTTCAAAATTTCCATTTTGCATTTTACCTTTTCCTTAATTTTCTTGCAACAGTACATCCATTGATGCATATAGATATTTTAGGAAAATTATCTACAGTGGTATAGAGTTAATAAGGAATACTGACATTAATTCTGAATTTTATGTATTTGCGTTTGATATATTTTCAGAGTTTTTATTCAGGCAGTTAAAATTGAGTAACAGGTTCAACACTAATTTTCACATTACGGATTTTATTTTATCTTTTGCTGTTAGTTATTTTTGTAGTGGTTAAATTTTCAGAGGGATTCTCTGGGTTTCCTCCTCCATGCTTCCTCTAGACCCTGCACAACTATATCCTCAGGGTCTTTCTGACCCTAGATTGTTTTCTCCGTTTCATGATCTTTCTGACTTGGAATTACTTTAGACAGAGCTCCTTTTTTCCAGGCTTCATTTCTATATTACCTTTTTTGAATGCATTTAGGGATACTTTAGAAAGATTGAATTGTGCTCATACATATTAATAAGGCAGAATGAAGAACTGACTTTTATTTGAGGAGACTTTTTTAAAAGAGTAGGGATTCTAAGCTCTTCAGTACATACCATTCATTTTTTATATTATTTCTATTAGAAAAAGATGTTTGCCATATATTTCTTTGACTCATTAAGTCCTTACTGGTTGTTTGCAGAAAGAATTTGTGTACCTGGAATGTTCTTCAGTGGCTCCCAGTTTGGGAATTGTGGAATATGTATTTCTTCAGATTATTATAAAAATACAGGGATAAAAAATTTCAGGCACTAATTTTTCATATGTGTTTTTTAGAATGTGTTGCTTATTCTTACAGAATGAAATGGCTTTATATGTAAAAAAATCTAAACATTTCATGAATATTTTTTGCTAGATTCAAAATCATTTTGATGCAAATTTAGTTTTTAAATAAGTCACAGAATAATGTCAGGGTCATTGCTCTTTTGCAAAAACCTGTAGGATCATAGCATTATTTAGTAAGGCACTGGAAAGTCAGTGTAAATATTTTTTTTCAGTAATTATAATGTGCTAGACTAGTATAATGAATTTTAATTTAGTTTGGGATAGCGTTTTTGTAAAAAAAATTCTATATTTTGATGTAAATAACATACTTTCAGTACTAAAATACTGAGTCTAATAATAATTGTGATGCATTGATTGCCATGTTTTAAAATACATTTAAGAGACTTAAGCAGACTGAAAATAAACAAGTTATATAAATGAAAGCAGTTACAGTTCTAGTTTGCAAATTGGGCTTTTAACTCTGTTGGAATGTATTTATTATAACGCTTTCTAAAAACAAAATAAATATCTCCTATAATAAAATACTGGCATGTGATATTTATGAAGCATCAATCAACATTTTTCTTATTTTCAGCAAGGTTCACAGGTGCAGTTTAGCATGAATGAGTCTCTGTCCTATCCCCTCCAAAAGATTTCTATGTTTTATGTAAGAGTTATATAGTGAGTACATATATAATACCATACCATCATTGATCTCAGAGACTGGCCAAACTGTGGGCACCTTCTCATTTTTCACAGCTACATCTGCCCTTGGAGAGATGAGGCGGCCCAGATTTTGTACATTTGCATCTGGAATATCAATTTTGTCATTCTTTAAGTTTACTTTACCTAATAGCTATCCTCAACATCTTAGCACATTTTAGAAAGAACATTTAAAGTAAGTTGATGTTGCAAGCTTGGTAGGTGAAGATGCTATCCTTCTCGTAAAATCATGGTTTAGTAAGTAAAAAAACAAAGGTGCTTTCTTTTCTTTTCCTTCTCTCATACGTTGACTCACAAAACTTGTGTACTCTGCAATTAAAAGGCAGGCTGTAAAGGGACTCAATTTCTGTATCTGTTTCAGAGAAGGGATCATTTGTCTCAAACTGGAATAGGGTATAGTATGTTTTCATTATCTTTACTTTTTTCTTTCATTATTTTGATTAAAATATTATAGTTTAACAATATATAATGTATACCAGTATCCACAGGTATGTGTTGGAATGCTTTAAAAAATACAAAATCCTAAAAAAAAATTTTGTGTAATTATAAAAATCTTAGCATGGAAAAATTAATAATTGACTTTAGAAGTTATAGGTAATTATCACTTTGAACATCATGCCATTTTTTTATAATCCTGTATAAACATATGATTTTCTAAAACATAAGATTTCACTTTTTATAGAATCTCTATAATTTATCTTACCTTTATTATGAATGCAGCTTCTTTAAATTGATCAAAATGAAAAGAAATGTTTGGATATTTTAAGGGAAAAGCGTTTCAGGAAGTTAACATTACTTTCTTTTAAAAGTTTGAGAAGGCAGAGTCAAATTCTTAGTGCCAAAGTCACAGGCTGAATAATCCAATTTGAAATAATTGCAGCTGTTCTTTTTGGATTCAGTTTTTTGCTCTATATAGATAAAAACATTAGACTTCATTTTAAGAAGACAGTTATTTCTTTTATTTATTGATTAACCAACCATCTCATTATTATTTATGTCTTAGAATAGGATCTAATAAAGTGTTTAAGAATTTATCAAGCTCAGTCATTTCCTGAGGTATGTTTTATGGTTTCAGGAAGATATACATGTATCATAATTTCAAATAGAAAGACCCTTTGAAATATTTACTATCAAGTTGCTGTTATACGTTTTAGTGCTAATAACAAACTGAAGAGAAAGAAATGGCCTTCCTTTTCATTTTATTCCAATTGTGTATAACATTAAAATATGACACTTAGTTTGGAAAAGGACTATGTAAAATTAAATGTTAAACCTATACTGCTTCATTTATTAATTGGGCAAGATAACTGCTAAAGAAACACTGCTACTATACTATAGAAAATATATGATCAGGCTTTTCAGATGGCAAATATATTAGTTCTTTATAACTAAGAACATTAATTAGGGGAGCATTCTTGGGAATGAATAATTTTGTTAACTCATTCATTATATGCCCTTAATATACACTTAGAGTTTTAAGAAGTGAATCATTAGTGATAGTATATGCACTCTTTCTTGGGCATTCAGATAGTAACTTGTTCAATTAAAAATTCTTGTTAGGGCAGACATAATAGATTCTTGTTGTTACTTTAGTATTTATTCAATGAAAGGGATCAATATTTTTGGCCCCAAGGGAGCTACACTGATAAGAGACTCTGCAGTAAGTTTCTCTGTTCATTATAAACTTTTGGCTGGCAGGTGCAGTGTCTCTTGTATGACTAATCTTAATTAGTACATCAAGGTGGAATGAGAATTCAGACACTCTTCTTTCCCCTTTTTTTAGAGCACATATGCTTTGTTAGTACATTTTATATTCTCCCCCCTCTTGTGTGCGTTCTTTTTAGAAGGGATAGAGAGAATTTGAGAGCAATTGGACTGATTTTAAGACATTTAACTGTCATGCACTTGAAATCTCTACCAGCCCATTTATTCCAAGTTTGAGTAGATTCATGCTTATCATGGTAGTCTACAATTTGGTTGTACCAGATAGGTACATAATCATTCTTCGTTTTAGTCATCTAGCCAAGTTTTAAGTGTATGTATGTTTAAATTTAGTGAAACCAATTTATAATTTTTCTGAAGCATGACATTAAAGAAAGCCATAATAAAATCTATTTTGCTTTGCTACTTCAAGCACTTTACAAATATGGCCTAATGCTCTATTCAAGTAATAATGTCATTTGTAGAACAAGCTGTCAGCTTCTATGAGCTCTAAATTTTGATAGAGCCTTTATTTTAAAAATTAAACTAACATGCAAATCCTTGCATTCCCTTGCAAAACCTTACTCAGACCATCACATTTCATCTAATAGATGATTTATTACTTGCCATTTAATTCATCCAAGTAAAAGATTTAAATGAGATCATCTGTTTGAGAACTGGCAGGAACCTTTACAAAATTATTTAGTTCTGCTTCCTTGTTTTACAGATGGAGAAACTGAGACCAAGAGAAATTATGTGGTATGTCCAAAGTTACATATTCTGTTGTTTCCAGAAAATCCACTTCTCCAAACTTCCGGTTTTCTTTTCAAAATATCATGTCAAAGAGATTTATTACTGTTTATAAGAAATAATAATTGTTTAGAGTTTATTTATGTAAACTGAATTTATTTTCAGATCCCAATTTACTTAGAATTATCAGAGTACAAATAATTTAGACCTGTGGAACTTGAAAAAATAATCCCATTTAAAGGTCATAGTATGTAAACGTTAAATGTTAGAAGCCAAAAAAGCAAGTTACAACCTTTGGGCCTAAACTTGAACTTGTATGTTCCAGAGTACAGGGACATTTTCTACTTCTGTTTTTCCACAAAAGAAAACCTTAATGGTTAAGGTACTCACAGAATGTTTTTGCGTGACTGTTTAAATTCCATAGAGGGTGGTAATTTGAGAGAATTTTAACATATCACTAACACTAGTACTTCCCACACTGGAGTCGTATTATTTGTATTACTTTTCCACTAATATTATTAATAAGAAAAAATTTGTTTATCCAAGATTAAACATTGCTGGAGGCATACATTTGTCTAATCATGGAGGTTCTAAGTATCTTTGGAGAATGGCAATTATAAATTAGACTTTGCATATAGCATTGCATCAGAGAAAAAACATAAAATTCAAAGATAATTGGATGAGGTTGTCAGGAAATTAATGTTATCAGAAGCATATTTTTATTGTTACTAACAAAGATCTGATGAAATGTAAAAATGACAAGAAATGAAGAATGCCCCAAACACTTGCCATTTATATCACCTAATAAAGTAAGAATGTAGTCATTTCCTTAAACATGGAGTCCAACCCCGGCCATGCCAGAAACACCTGATTTTCTTTTCATGACTTTCTGATTTTTTTCTTGTTGATACTCATGTTGAGATTTAATTTTGGAAAACTGGATACTGGTAGTTTCCAAATTCATTTTGTATCATGCATGTAGAAGATGGTAGTATTTTGTATGGTATACTCATTCCTTGAAAAAAAACTCCATCTTATTTTAATAAAGTGATAAAACAGGTGGTTAAAGGAAACAGCAGAAAAACTATCAGTTATTGAGTGTTTCTTATATTAAAGAACAATAACAGTCCTCTCAGAAGACTCTAATAATATAGATATCAGTGCTCTCTTTCTCTAATATTAATGCTCAAGGAAATATAGCTAAGAACTGATAGAACCAGAAGTTAAATTCAGGTGTTTAGAGTTCACGTTGGTACTGTAAACTCATATATATTTGGGATTAAGCAGGTAACATGAACTTGTGAAATTTGTGTGTCTAAGTCTTTCTTCTTATATGCATTGACTCTCTAAATCTTTGCTCTCACGATTTGACAGAACTGAATGTTAACTGAGTTTTTCAAATATCTCATCTCACATAAGATTATGCTATGGCATTATGAAACATAATTCTCATAGAGCTTTTAGAGTCTCAAGATATTTATTAAGGTTTTTAGTATTTTAGATATTAATATTAAATATTAAAATAATGGGAAAATTGTCAAAATTAATTTTATATGCATAGGAGTTTTTTGTGCACATCAGTGTGAGTTAAGTAAGTCTTACAAGATTTTGTGGCATTTAAGGAAAAATGAAATGTTATTAAATGTTGAAATGGGTAAAACAAATGGAGAAAGTCTACCCTTCTCCTGAACTCTTTTCTGAAGGCAGCTGTGTCTCAGAACTCTTTAATTTACAGAAGGGTATTCACTGCCTTTGAGTATGGGATTATTCAAGAGCAGCATTCATGGTCAGCCCAGAATTAATGTGTAAGTGACCTTTCTCAGAACTGGGACAGAGGAAAACGTAACTTATCATTGGAAGAGGTAGATTTCTAGATGTCATGAACCTCTCTAGCTTCTATTTGAGCTAAATGGTAGAAAGGTTTCCATTTCATAGATGCTTATTCTTATTAGCGAATGAATGGGTGATGTATAGCTCCATCTAATTCTCCATGCTTGCTGTTCAGTTGTGTGATGTTTAATCCAAAGCAAGAGGGAAGAAAATGATGTGCCCGTTTCACAAAGAACCCTTCAGTATATATTAAATTTACCATTAGAGGTATATATTCTTCTAAGTGTTTGATCTTTGTGAGGTTTTTAGACAGCAGAATTTCACGGTCAGTTCCATGTAATTTAGATACTTGGAATTATTTAGAACATTTGACTTCTTGAAATTATGATATCTCATTGGACACTTAAACATTTTAATTTCTCATAGATATTAATGCTTATGCTAACACAGCACTTCTACAGAGTTTAAAACTATGGCTTTAGTATGAATTTAAATTTTTTTGTTTCCTTTTTTGATTTTAATGAAAAACTTAAATTTTAATTAGAAATGGTACCTCAAAAATATAAGTATTTTTGGAAATTATCTGTTGTAAAAATAAGCAAATATAGTGAATTAAAAGAAGGGAGAGAGGGTGATAACATATTTTCAAATGAAATTAAAGGTAATTTATTGGTAAGTTCAGTGTTTCTTCCACTTCTATAAATCTTTGTAGACCTTGCATTCTATGTAAAGTGGACTGTAAAATAGATTTTAATTTTTGAGCAATCTTTTTAAATAAAAATGTCTTGATTTGTAATGGGTAGAAATGCCCTTTTCTAACATTCCTCCAGAAAGTTGATATACACTGCTAGTGGGGATACTGCTGTGGCCACTATAAGAACTCTACTAGGTGATGCTATTTAAAAACAACACTAATTCTGATATTTTATTGACACGTATAATATTTAGAATGAAAAGCAGATTTTGAATGACCTTAATTTGTCAATAATATCAAACTTAGTTTGATATTTGTGGGAAAAGGATCTTCATTTAAAGTAAAATTCACTGAGATTCTTTCTAATCAGATGCCTAATGAAGAATATTCAGATTGCCATACAAAATATATTACATATAGATAGTAAGTTGAAGGTGAATATTCCTGCTTTAAAATATTATGCAGTGTTCTGAAGTGATGTAGTTTGTTATACCATGGATTCTAATGTCAGATTTCCTAGAGTAGTTTCTCTTCTCTATTTGCTAGATGTGTGACTTTGGGTGAATTAATTATACTGTAAGTCCCAATTTTCTCATCTGTAAATAGTTAATAATGATAAATCCGACTTTTTTATTTTGTTTCTCAGATGGAATGAGTGCATGTAAATGCTTAATACAATTTGTGGCATAAGTGTTCACTTATTTTTGTTGTTACTGCTGTTAACAAGAGAGTTAGGGCACTTATTGGCTCACTCAAGATCAGGTTTTAGTTTATTGTGTTAAATTTAGTTGATTTGGAACAGAAAATAAAGATTTGAATAAAAACTATTTTTGCGGGTGCACCCTGGTGGCCTAGCAGTCTAGCACACCTGGGAGCAGTCCAACATACATCCCAAGGTCCCGGGTTCAAGATCTGGGGCCAGAGTGACCAACAAATGTCAACAACAACTAAATGAAAAAAAGAAATAAAGCTTTTCCTCCTCTTCTCTCTTTCTTCCTTCCTGTGTGCCTACTTACCTTCATTCCTGCCTGTACCGTCCCTTAAAAAAAACAAACAACTCTGTCTTTGCTCTGAAGTTCATTTCTAAGTATGCTATTTGAAGGAAACTGTGCAAAATAGTGTTTTGTTTTGTTTTGTTTGCAGTTGGCAAAGACAAGTTACTGCTTAGATGCCCTTTTCCCTGGTATGGAGAAAGTTGACCTAATGTCCTTAGTTTGGTATGAATAGCAGAGCTGCCTTTGTTACCCGAAATGTGCCCAGTTACCACACCATTTTTGTAGTGTCATAAAGAAGTCTGAAGACATTTTGTGGCATAAAAATGCTACCATCTGTTTCTGAGCTGGTATTGAAAGACAAGAGCTGGAGAGCATGAGAGGTATTAGATAATGGAGGTATAATCTTGTTTAAAAAAAAAACTGTGATAGAAATCTTGTTTATTAACCATCTCATACCTTCCAACATGTGGCATCTGAGAGAATAGCTTCCACACTCACTCTTTCAAATTTATCAATTCATAGGTGCCTGTAATAAAAACAATTAGAGCTTTTTAATTTTTTTTTTAAAGGAAAGATGTAGTCAGGAGTGAAAGCAAATAGGTAGGCAAGAAGGAAGACAGAGAAGGAAGAAGCATTTTATTTATTTCATTTAGTTGTACATCTTCTTTCCCCAGCTCTGGGATGTGAAACCAGGTGCGGACTCAGGTCCTTGGAATGTGTGTGGACTACACAGGACTGGAGTGGTGGGCCCAACACTGCTCCACCAGAGCATGCCTCATTTAGAGGCTTTAACAAACTTTTCTGTTAAATGTCTATCCCCTACATGGAATTTGTAGTATAAGTCTTAATGGCACATTATATTATTTATCTAATATATGTTTTAATAGTTATTTTTAAAATGTTTCTTCCTGCAATGATATGCCTTTCTAGGCATAAAAGAATACTATTTTAGCAAAAATTAATCTGATATATATTAAGAGTTTGAACATTTGTGAAAATTCTCATTTTTCCAATTAATGACCTATTGTCTTCAGTAATCTCGGCTACAATGAAAGATGCTAAGATGACCTTCCTGTTTTCATTTAAAGGTGGACCTACATGTACCATAATAAATGCACAAAGACTTAAGAAACCTTCAGGCACATATGAAACAATATTAGAGGAGGAAGCTACTGCAATTTGAATAACTTTGGCAGGAAAAAGTTAGCTAAAGTGTGGAAATCTGAGAAATATTTGATGACACAGTCTTGGCATGAGTAGTTTTTCCTACCTTTCAACATCAAGAATCCCTAAGAGTTTAATGAGCAAATATAAAAATGATAAATGTTAGCATTATTATATAAACTACAGAGAGACTGCCATCTTTAGAATGAAATTGAGGCATTTCAAATTATCCCATTAGTGGAAGACAAGAAGAGAAGAATATCTTATGAGATTTAAACTATGTTGGCCCCATGTTGCAGATATCTAATTCCTATGGTACCAAATTTCCATGAGGGCAAGACTGTTATGCTGTGTTCAGCACTTGTACACCTCGTAACTGGCCTCAGTAAATGTGTTGAATGAATGATTATACTTTTAAGAGTGAATGATTTTAAAATAACATGTTAACAGTTCATAATATATCTTTTCAGTAAGTTTCTTTGCTTACCCAAGCAGCATGTTGGCCAGTAAAGAATACTAAATGGACACTTAGAAATGTGTCCCTGGCTTTGCCACTAACTGGTATTCTGACCTTCAGCAAGTCACTTTGTTTTTCAGACTTTGCTTCCCTTTCTGGAAAAGTGGTGTCTAGAATTGTACCGGAGGGCAGTTTTAGACTTCACACATTTTTATAGAGTGTAGAGTCAGCTTGCCATACTATTTCCAGACAGTATATATTGTCCCTACAACTGGGACAAAGTAATTCTTCTTTGCTGTCAGTATTGCCTGCTGTACTGTTTAAACCTGCACTTCATTCCCTTTTATTATCAAGATAACTATCCTCTCCATTACACAGGAAGTTTGTCTGAGGGCAGGAATCTTGCCTTTATCAATTTAAAATGTTGCTTGTCGTGGTGCTTTTTTATACCTGACAGAATGCTTTCTTCAGAATGACAAGAGTGCTCTTTAGTAATAACCAAGTTTCCAAGAGCATCTGAAGAGTGTGGTAACTGAAGAATATTTGCTTTCATCTTAATAAGATGTACATGCAGAAGTTTTGGTTAAGGAATGTTCTATCCTGTTAGTGTGTTATCTGACAGGAAGCACTAGGTCTCTGGTTCTTCTGTTTTCTCTAGCAATAGCCAGTGTCTGGCATCATCTGTCTGAAAAGTTTGTTTCTCTGTGTTCTTTAAAAATAAGTAATTAGATCACTTCAGAAGTAGCACACATGTCTTAGTTTACCAGCGCTCTCAGTACCCATTGCTTTTTCTCATCCATTTGATTCATTTATATAACCTGCCTGCTTCCTGTAAGCCCTTGAGAGTGAACCATGTCTAGACAGATCAGTCTGGGCATTTGGGTACTTACATATCTAAAACAAAAGTGATGTCTGTGCCCTTCAGGGAGACCCTGTTGAATCTATTTTTTCTCTTAAAAATAGAAGTAGAAAAGTAAATGAAGATTAAAGAAGTGATATGTGATTACTCCTTTCCTCTGTTTAAAGCATTGTATCTGAGACAGTATATCACAAGTCAAAGACAGATATTAAGGAAAAGATAAGCTAACACTGAGTTCATGATACAAGCAGAAAGATGGGAACATTATTCTGGCAAAATGAGGAGTAGGCACCTGGGGCAAAGACTGTTAGACAAAAAGAGCTGATTATCTCATTTAGCAAAGAGATCCATTTAAATAAAGGTCATGTAGAAATTTATACTTTTCTCAATATCTTCAGAATGCTCCTGTCCACAACCGAGAGGGTTCTTTTCCCATCATAACCTCTAGAGCTTCCTTAACAGACTCCATTAAAGGCATGTCCTCCATGTTCAGACTTCTTTAAGCCATTTTGTTTTCAGTCTGAACCACTTCTCACGTAACCATTGCTGTGTATATAATATATCTTCTATTTGTTGTATTTTTATTTCTCTCATACTAAAAGAATAGCACTCAATTTTGCTGTATATGGATTTAGTAAATGTCTTTTCCCACTAGTCATGATTTTACAGATTTTGATTTTATTTATTCTTTGCTTCTGGCATTCTGGGCAGTAAAGCACTTTGTTCTTTAGTGGACTTTCCACCAAAGCATTCAAAGAATCATTTTGTGTACAGATTTTATAATCTCTAATGTTCATTTCTAATTCATTTTAGTCAACTTAATTGGTAATTCATAGAAGAGCTTCATCTACATAGGTTTGCCAATTTTCCTCATTTAGATAGTCTTCCTAATTTTTTTGAAAGTTAATCTGTTACTAAGAAGACAATTAAAATCCAGAAAAACTTGGTACATCCTGGTAGCGGGCCTCTGAAGGAGTGCAAGCCAATTGTCTCCCCTGGGTTCAAGTCCCAGGCAGAAACAACCTGTGTGAACAACAAAATAAAAGTAGAAATAAAAATAAAATGATTCTTCTTCTTCTCTCCTCCTGGCTCCCTGTCTACTTGTGTTCATTCCTGCCTGTATCTTTTGAAAAAATTTATAAAAATTTGCACTTTAATTTTTCTTTTATAAAATTGTAGCCATTAAATCTTAGAACTATTATTTAACTTCATTATAGTGACTCATCTATAAAATAGGGATAATACCTACTATACATAACAGATACTGCTGTGAAAAGTAAATAATTTAATTATTGTGAAAGAAACTAGAAACTTTGAAGTATTAAGCAAGTTTACATTTTAATTTATATTTAAAAAAATTGGAAGAACATCTCATCATAATATTCTATAGTTTTAAGGTATGCATAATCTTAAATCAACAAGAGTATATAATTAAGTTCACCAACAATCTAATTTTATCTTTCACGTAGTTGACCCCTTTAATTTGATTCGACTATCCTCCCTCTCCCTTTCCACCACCAATTTGACTCCATAGAGTAAATCTATTGCATTACTATACCTGAAAAATGAATTAGCAGAAAGAGAACTCAGGAAAACAACCCATTACATAAAACAAAAATGAAATACCTTGTAATAAATTTATCAATAGAGGTGAAAGACCTATACACTGAATATTATAAGAGTTTGTTAGAAGAAGTAGAAAAAGATATAAAGAAAGGTAAGATATTCATGTTCATTGACTGGAAGAATTAGGATTGTTAAAATGAACATATTACCTAAAGCAGTATATACAGATATAATGCAATCCCCATCAAAATTTCAATGACACTTTCCACAGAAATAGAACAATTAATACTATTTATTTAAAACTATAGAAGACCCTGAATAGCAAAAATAGTCCTGGGGCTAGAAGAATAAAAGTGGAAGAATACTTCCTGACTTCAAATTATACTTTTAAACAATAGTAATCGAATCAGAATTGTGCTGAATAAAAACACACAGAGATCCATGAAATAGAATTGAAAGACCAAAGTAAATTCACACATGTATGTACAACTAATATATGGCAGAGGACCCAAGAACATACAATGGGAAAATGACAATCTCTTCAATAAACGATGTTGAGAAAACTGGACAGCAACATGGACAAGAATGAAATTAGATCACTATCTGACATCATACACAAGAATTAACTCACAATGGATTAAAAACTTAGAAATAACACCATTTAACCATCATATACATAGAAAAAAACATAGACCATAACTTTCTTGACATTGGCCTGAGAGATGTCTCGGGGAACTTGACTCCAAAGTGAAGGAAAATAAACAAATGGGGATACAACAAACCAAAAAGCTTCTGCAGAGTGAAAGAAACTCAACAAAATGAAAATACCTGAGGAATGGGAGAAGATATTTGAACACCATTCATCTGATGGAGGAAGGGTTTGATGTAAATAAAGATCTCATAAAACTCAACAACCGATTAAAAAAGCCAACTGAAAAAATGAACGGAATGGAAATCCCATACGATTCTGTCATCCTACTTCTGGGTATTTACCAGAAAAAACTCAGACAAAAATTTGAAGATATATATGAACCTACATGTTTGTTGTAGCATTATTTACAGTAGCAAAGATTTGGAAACAATTTAAATGACCATAGATAGATGAGTGAGTAAATAAAATGTTACATACACTTATACAAACACACACACACACACACACACACACACACACCCCTATACATAATGGAATACTACTCAGCTACTGCTCTTTGAAACAATAGTAACACAAACCCTGCCATTTGCAACAGGATGGATGAATCCAGAGGGAATTATGCTTGGTAAGCTAAATCAGAAGGAGAAAGACAAACTTCATTTGATTTCACTCATTTGTGGCATATAGAGAAACGAAACAAAAAGTGAAGCAGAATAAACATTTTAATTTCTTATTGTAGCAATCACAAAAGAAATACCCCAAGTTTTATTAGTTTTAAAAATTGTGTCTGGGCTTTCACCAAGAATTTTGGATGGTGTCTGGCTACCAATGGGAAGAATTTATAACATATACATTATATTTACTCAAACTGTTCTGTGGTCAGTAACTTGATTTCATTTTTGGACTCTGCCTTACGGTGGATGTGCAATTTTGGGGAAAACTGTCATTTAACCTCTTTGACCTTAGGGTCTAAGTTTTGTGATAAAGGTTTCACATTGTGTCATGATAGCATAGGCCTAACCAAGTAATAAGGGATAGAGTTATGCATGCACATTTTAAAGCAAGTAGTACATGGATTAAAATACTTATGCAAATGCTGACTATTAGTTCATTTTATTCAAAGCAGATAACATAAAATGCCCAGCATGGAGGATGATTTAGCTAGATATACTAATATTCTATTATATACTAATATTGCTAATATTCTATTCCCCTCTCCTTATGAAGTTATACTATTTTTATATTCACTTTAAATACTATTTTTTTTTTTTTTTTTTTAGAGTTGCAGTTGCTTAGATACAGCCACTTGTCAGAACTAACTTAGACTCTAGAATCTCAAATCACAGGGATTTAGAGGAAAGAATGTGTGAATACGAGTCTCAGCATCCTAATACCAGGCCCAGAGCCACACCTCAGCCATATTTTTCAGAACACTTTGCTTACCCTTCCTGAAATCTGCCCATCTCATTTATACAAATGGGCTAATAATATTTATCCTATGTATCAGGAAAGTCTGTTGTGAGACTCAAATTAATGCATTTTAAAGTGTATCCTAAGCTCTATTGCACCCTAAAAATAAATTATACTATTAGTTGGCCAACCAGTATAAATATTAGGAGGTGATACTTCAGGAGGAAATAGTTAGAGCTTCAAATCTGTAGAAGCCACAGTCAGGACCCAACCCTCTGAAAGAAGAAAGAATTTATACCTGCAGTGTAAATTTTCAGTTTTAACGGTTTATGGACTGTGAGCAGTCAACATATTCCAAAGGGCTGGTCAGGAAATTAAGAGAACAGATTAAAATAAAATCCAGTAATGTTTCCCCTGGATCTTTATACTTAAAATGGTTCAACTGAGACCTGAGATACAGCTGATTCTTTTTTTTTTTTTTTTAATCATTGAAGTCATGTTTGGCTGCTCGTGGTTACAGCATAAATCATGTTTATATTCTGAATAGATAGATTTTCTTGTGCTCCTTCTTATACCCTCCAACATGCAACTGAAATATAAAATGATTTTTCACTAAGGAATTTTTTTTTTCCCCCCGAATCAGAACTCTGGAATTCTAATCAAAGATAATTCATGAGCTAGCAGCAAATTGAATAGAAGCTTTTAAAAGACTCTTAAAATATTTCTTATAATGTTTCTGGTAGTCTTCATGCTTGAAAATAAGAAACATGATATTGGATTGGAAAATATCTTAGGATGCATTACAGTGAAATTTCAAAGGGAAAAAGAAACACTTCATTAGTAAGAAATGGTTTGAGCATAGATACAAAAAAGGAACAGACAGGAGGAGCACAGTACAGTATCAATGCTTGATTTATACCATAGGTTTTTGTATGTTTTTCATACACACGTGCCAACTCTTAATTTACATTGAACAAAATTCCTAAAATAATAAAGTCCTTATGTGGCTACAGTTTAGTGCCTTAAATATGTTGCTGCTCCATGTCTGTTCATGATCATAAAAGGAAAATATTTTAGTCTCCAGCAGATTGTGTCTGTCTAGACTGTTTTCAGAAAAGGATATTGCATTATTTGATAATGGAAGTTGTAATATTTCAGCTTGGGTGCGGCTCCTTTTAAAATAGAGATTTATATGGACTGAGTCTTGAAGCCAAAAAGGTATCACTTCTGAAAGTTAGTTTACTTTCATGTATCTAAACTGCTGTATTAAAAACTAGGTATTTTGTATTGTATATATGAAGTAAAAATGTTCATTTTCCTTACTGGATTTATTTTCTATCAGCCAGCCGTCTCTCATTCATCCATTCAAAATATATTTACTGAGCATCTAATACAAATCGCATAATAGGGAGATATTGTTGAGTTTGACCAAAGAAAACATCTTTAAATAGATGGCATTAAGCTCAGGCCTAAAACATTAGAGCTAGCCTTTCATTTATATGAACTAGACTTTATGAAATATAAGGTCGCATCTATGAGTCGATGTACGTGAGTAATAATCTATGGCTGACTTTACCATATTTGGTCATGGATTTATTTTCAAGTTTGCAGAATTTCCAGCTTTCTTCTGCTCTACTAACTACCCGCTTTCCATATACCATTTAGTCGATGCTTTCCCTCCTTCCTTGGCCCATAAAAAAAGTTTTTTGGATTTAAGAAATTGATGTCAGATGTGTTGTTCTTTTATTCTGTATATAAATGTGTGATTATGACCAAGTCACTTAACCTCTTTGACCCAAAGTTTTCTTATTGTAAAATGGGATAATTATGTTTTTATAAAAACTTTGTTGGTATTTAAAGGTGATTCATATTTCTGTTAAAGGTACTAATATATATGAAGGTACTTTGAACAGTTAATGTTGAGCAGCTCATGTGTTGTAGTCCCTTCACTCCAGGAGAGGCTGATACTCTTAGGGGAGATATAAATTCAATTTATTGTTGCCTAAAATCAGTTTGAAGTGTTTTTAAAAAATTAATGGAAGTAAATGAGTTTTCTGTATCAGTTGTTGTTTCCCATCGTCAATATACCTGATGTACTGTGTGGCCCTTAAATACACTATATCGCTTTGGGAGACATCAATCAAGATTAAATGTTGGATAATGTTATATTAAACTCTCTCCATAAAATTATAGTTTTATTTTCTAAGATTATTTTTTCTGAGAATATTAATTAGTGCATGTAGATTAGTTTATAAATTATAAGATTTATGCCTTGTAAAAGGAAGCAGTTTGCAATAGAAGTCATTATACTGATGTATATTTTAATAGCGAGATAGTAAATTAAATTTGTCTGCTTAACAAAAAGGTTGAAAAATAGAAAACTTATACAAAGAGATCAGTTGAAGATTGTTATGATAGATTTACTTGGGAAGAATTGAATCTGTTGATGCAAAGTATATGCCTTTTGACCAGGAAAATACATGCAATTTTTGACTGAATAAACATACAACTTTGACCTATTTTTCTAGTAACACAGATTGATAGATACAGTTAATATCAGAAGTTCTGGAATACAGTACATCAAAATGTTATTTTTACTAAGATTCGTATTTGATATTTTCACACTTAAATATGCCCTTTATAGATGTCTAGAATTTTGAAGTTTAACAAATACTACTTATCAGACAAAGGCACTAAACTGTTTTCAGTTTTTGATAAACAGTAGGGTTATTTGAATTATATTACGTAAATCTAGTGCTGTTCCAAAGACTGGTTAAGATTATGATATTCAGAACCAGAATTTAATTATGTTCATTATTGCTATTTAAAAATTTTTTACATAAAATGTACATGTGTTGTGAATCTGGCCATATTCTCTGACCTAGCCTTTTGATAGCTATAAGTATTGTCTGTTGCACACAAAATTGTATACTAGTGAGAAGAAGAATGTTTAAAGAGGACTTATAGTCTTGTGGATAGCTTTTTTTTTTTTTTGCAATAGAAGTTTTTAGTCATTTAAATATTGTTACGCACAGATATAGAAAAGAAGAAAAATTTAAAAGTCAGAACCTTCAAATTGAAGTGCAGCTTACCTTGGATTCCTTCTAAATGCCTTAAGGTCAAGGAAGACAAGGCAAGAAAGAATAGGGTAGAGTAATTCTGTAGAATTTCATTTTTAGATGTAGGTTGTTGTCTGACCTTGACTGAATACTAGTTTTCTTATCTAGTTACAAGTCTTATACACTATTCCATTTATTTTAGCAGACAAATCCCATTGATTTGGGATAAAATATTTTATTAGGAAATATTACATTTGAATAGTTGATACTTCACAAGGTTTAGAAAATCTTTTTCAGTTTATTATTGTTACTAAATAATATTTTTTTCTCCAGTTGTGAGTGTGAATGTATCTTCCAAATTACCATTTTGTTTCTCTGCACTGGTAAATTATTTGCCGTTAGTCTCTGTGTCTTCTCACTAACAACTATATCCAGCCTATTTTTTTATTTTGCTATTTAAACTCTAAATAGGATGGTGATTTTTCCTTGCCTTTCTGAAACAATGTAATATAATTAAATTGAAAGTGATAACTTCAGTCTACTCTAATCATTCTTTAAGATGAACTTTGGGAATACTAATTTCGGTGTCTGAAGAAGGCCTTATATGTGCTTTCATTTTTTTCTCTGAAATACTGGCAGCTGATAATATAACTTTTCTTAAAGAGGATTGAAAAGAGATTTATCTCATAATTTTAAAAACTGTTTAGCATTTACTTTTAGAAACTCAAACATAGAATTTACAATGAATTTTAACATATCTCCATCTTTGGCTATTAAATTGGTTGGTAAGCATTTTACTATCCACATAAAAAGTTTTTGTTTGAGGGTTTGTTGTTGTTTTTTTTTTTTTTTTTTTACACATATGATTGTACAACATAGAGGAAAGATGACCTTTGAGAATTAGGATATTAGATTTATAATGCTTTTGAGGGTCCTTAACAAATACATTTTATGATATTTTGAGTAAATTTTTGTAGGAATTGTGACTTCATTAAATAGATCTCCAAACTTTAGTTCCTATATGTATACACCTTTTTATCATATGTCACACTACCTAGTATTATGTATGGACAGTGACTATTGGCAGTAGATTTAAAAAATAGCATTGCTACAAATAATAATCTGGAACTCTACAGTAATTAAAATTGGGCAATGATTTGTATATTCACAATTTAAAGTTAACAAATATTGAACCCTGTGGCGTAGTGTGACAATCACAAGTGATTTCACTCACATACCAAAACTTGGCAGACCTAGTTTTTGTTATCCTTTGAAGGATGTCAAAAGTGGAGAGCATCCTCTTACTATGAAACAAAAATTCTCATACTTCTGCTGGTCTTTTTTGTCTAATAATTCAGCAGATTTTTAATTTTAAAACTACATAATTCTTTCTTTGTAATTTGTTTTTCATCAAAGAGAACATTGAGGAGTCATGACACCTTACATTTTCAGTGCAGGCAGGACTTTGTAGGAATCCTTCGTAAGTCCACCAAAATTTGTATCACACTGCCTGATATAATTTGGAAAAATAGTTGTTTTTCTCTGTTTTTTTTTTTTTTTTTTAATTTATATTTCTTTGCATGGTAAGTAGCAAATGTATAACTTGAACATATCAGTATGTATTACTCTTCCTGCTTATGGTAACTCTAGCTACCATTGACATGGTAGCTAAAACTTAGTCTCACAGATATCGATCTTTAGGCACTGGAGGTTTTTCTGAGATATGTTTTCAACCTGTGGTCATAAGTTCTTAAGACTTTTTCTTCTCCTGTTTTATTTTTTCCTTTTGCAATACCTGCCTCAGAGGATAATGGATTTAGCAAGATTTGCCCTGCCTGTCCCCTTAGTACTGCTGATCATATATACTCTCATCTTTGTGACCCAAATAACTAGAGACACTACTCTTCTCATTTGCATTTAACTTTGAGGAGTAGTACAGATCTTTAGTTTTCCAAAGTATAATAGAGATGATACTCAAATGGTTCTAATATTACTGGTAAAATTCAAGGGTAACAAAAACAGAACAAAATATAATAGTGATTTAAAAATATTTAAAGAAACCTTCAGAATTCCAAGACTTAAGTTTATCCTCAGGATCTTCTGTTTCCTTACCTGTTTTCAGATATGTAGTACTGCTTACTTTTTATTGCATGGAGAACGAAAATCACTGCCTTTCTGTTCTGACCCAGAGTTGAGGTTCCTTAATCTCTCCTGATATGGAAATGATTCACAATCTCCAGCACAGCCCCTTCATCCAGTCTCACAGCTTTATAACCATACACACTTGAATCCACATTTGCAAAGTTATGATCCTGTTCTCAGCAAATAATTGATCCAGGCATATCTCTATCAGTTTTTTTTTTTTTTTCTTACTACTTTTTTTTTTTTTTTTTCTATAAAATGAACATGGAGAATAGAATGGGAAGTGGGGCAGACAAATTGTGTGGAGGGGATCAGTTGTATGGTGAAGGAAGAACTGGAATGGTGGTTGTGAACTTAATGTACGTAATATATACAGATGTTGATTTACAATGCAGCATCCTTTAAACCTATATAATGTTATGATGTAATGTTCCTTCAGTAAAATTAACAAAAAAAAGAACATGCTTTGTTTATATCTGTTGACTAATTTGGTCAAAGTCTGCACCAATACAGAGAGATAATTACATGTCAGATTTAAATAAAAGCTTAGCACTTACTCTTTCCCAAGGCATCCTCCTACATATCATTTATAAACTGCACATGGAGGATGATAGATCCAAAGATATATCTTTTCTGCCTAAAAGTGTGAAGATAAAATCAATGAAATATTTTGACTACCAAAAAATTGAAGGTTCCTATACAAAAGAAATATCTGTTTTGACTTTATCCTACTGTTTGCCACAACATTGATGGGCTTTGAAGAAATGATGCGTAGTGAGATAAATCATGAGGAAGACAAACATCGTGATTTCTCCTCCTATGTGACATTTAGAGAAACCAAGCAAATGAATCAAATCAAATAAAATTAGGCTATTAGTCTAGGAATCAAATTAGTGCTTACAAGAGGGAAGGTAGAGCAGTGGTGTGTAAACCGCTTAGAAGGAGTCAATCATATGATGAAGAATAGAATTGTACTGTTTGTGTAAATATATTTTATTATAAACTGGTGTAAATTTAGGATTATGTTCACCTATATAGTATTATGATGTGAAGTTTCTTTAATACCTTTTTTTTTGTTTGTTTAACTACTAAGGATTTTTAGAACTCTCCTACTTATTCTTAACTTTGTCTAACTGTCAATTACTGGAAGGAATGTATCACAATTCTAACATCAGTACATATGTTTATTATTTTGTGCAGTAGAAGAATTCTCCTTGAAAAATAGTGATTCTTTAAAAAGCTAAAATGGTGAAGTTGCATCATAATGGGGTAAAGTGGGAAATCAGAGTGAAAAAAATCAGCTTATGTGAACTGACAAAGATTGTTCATACTTCCTTTCTGTCTTATGTAACGTCTCTATCTCATTCAAGTTGTCATTCCCCCTTAGTTCTCTTTGTTTTTAGTGTATTTTACAGTGTTTTTGTTTAATGTTTCCATACTATTTTCATTATCTTAATTTGCAAAAATATGTAATTTTAAGATGGTACTGCAGGCAGTCGAGTATGGTTTCTGGCAATGAAAGAACTGCTTCTGACTGACTTTATTTGGTATAATGCTGTAGCCAACTTCAGAGTCACACAGAAAAGGAGCACATTTCTAGAGGCTAATTTCAGCAGATGGTTTACTATCTACCTGTACCAATTAAATTAACCTTTGAAAAATAAATTGTAGATTTATCTTACAAGTACAAATGCAGAATTTTTGTCAACAAATGGGAGAGAGCATTTTCTGAAATGTAAAATTTTTCCGATTTTTCTGTCTCTTTAACTGTGTGTATAGGTTATTTACAAATCCACTGGCTTGATCCTCATATATTTAAGTTTTTATTGAGTAGCCTTTTTCCACAATCAAACTTTGCAAATTCTGATGTCAGCTTCTTGCTCAGTCTTGTTCTGTCCAACTTAGTAAACACTGTTCCGAGAACTGTGAAACAGGACAGTCATTCATTGTTGTAAACAGGGGAAAACTTGTATTTTCTAACCTTATTTTTAATCTATTCTTGCTTAACTTAGGGTTTAAAGCAACCCAGTTTTGAGCCTGGCATTATGGTAGAAATTGTTTAGATTTTTAAAATGTCTTACGCTTTTGATACTTTCTCTACATTCTAGTAAACTTGAATTCACTTCATATAGTACTGTTAAGAAGAGAGACGGGGCTATTCCCTTTTAGGAAATGGGAAAAAGAAATCACTATTTTACTTGATAGTGTTGATTTAAGTTGCTATCTTTTCTTTTATTCCCTTTCCTCACTCGGACTCATACATAGGAGAACTCCTGGAATGTTTAATTTCCTCAGAATCTTTTAAAAAATGAAGCAAGATTTTAAACATGTTAAAATACTTTGATTTATTCTGCTGTAAAATTAATCCTCTTTGTGGTCAACATTTCATAGTATCTTGGCATGGTGCGATGTATAGTATATTTTGGAAAAATATAATTATCTGAAACTTGATTTTTTTTTTTTTTGGCTCAAATATTTGGTTCCATAGATTATTTTACATGGATGGAAATGCCAAATTTATGTCAATCTCAGAAAGCAATGAAGTTTGTTTTTGGATTAGAGCATGGAGCTACTTGATTAGTATTTTTTTCAGCAATTATGATTTTCACCTTGCCATAAAAGCTAGCTGGCAAATAGAATCTTTAAAGAATCTTAGAATTTTTTGGCATTTTTGAAGTAAAATTTAAAAGTTTTTCCTAGAATATTTTATTGCATGTAATATAGTAATAAATGTCATTGAATGATGATAAATTCATTCTGACACTTTGAGATGGTATCTTTGTAACTAAGGCAGATTGGTGAATTATACATAATTACCCAGTGAGTTCAGAAACTTTGCAAATAGTTAAATATAAGCATAATAATTTAGTTTGACAGGAAATACTTTCCTTTTTTGTATATCTAAATAAGCCTGTCTGATGGTTATAAATTCTGATACGAGTTAATGATGTTCATTGTTTTTCTGTTATTAGTATGTTCTTTCTAGAGCTTCTAACAAATGAAGTTGAAAAATCAGAAACAAAACATGACACATATGGACAAGCACACATAACCGATTTTTAGATGCTTAAAGGAGGGAATGATATTTATTTTAAGATAAAATCCATAATTTTTATTTTGAGATAGATTTGTTCACTAGTTTTAAATGCTATTTTTGGTTTTCAAGCTTTATCCTATTATTTTTGTAAACAGGATGTTTATATTCTCAAGTAATCATAAAGGTCAAAGAGCTCTCTCAAATCAAAACAATAAAAACAAACAAAAGAATAGCCAATAATCAGCTTTACTTTCACTAACTCGTGTTTAAATAGGGCTCAGTTGTAGGGATTTAAAAAAATATTTTAGAGAGACCCTGTTCTCTATATTTGAGAAGAAAATGTATTTTAACACATCCCGGTACAAACAGTTCAAGCATAGAACATTTTGTATTTTTGTAGTCATGCTTTAGAAGAGTAGTAGTGTGGAAGCTGCATTGACCAATTGCCCTCTTGAATATTTTAGGATTTTAATAATAGACAACTGCTAATGTAGTCTGTGGTCTTTCTCCAAGGATATAAATATGTTTTATAATGTTAAGGTGATATATCCTGTTCTCATATATTTAGATTTCCATTTTGATGCATTATGCTTGTTAGGTGAGGATAACTCTAATGTGGTTCTAAAAAGATTATCTAAAAGTCTAAGTTATCTAAAAAGAATAAAAGTATTCACTCTAAGGACCACTCTTCCGCATTAGTGGTAATTTGACATTTATTTCTGTGTATTATAGGAAAATAATTGAATAAATGTTACTGTTTAATATACATAATCTAAACTGTAAGTGAATTCTGTAAGCAGTTTATGAGTGGTCATCAGAATCACAGAAATATGGGCTTGTTTGATCTGACTTTTTTTAAACTACTGTTTATAGCCCTGTCTCTTTACAAGAAATTAATAATATGATTATGGATTCAGTTTTGTGGTAAATTGAGAAAAACCTGATAGTCTTTAGAAATGTCTATCTTTAGATATGTAACTTCATTAAGATAGAACAAATTTTTTAATATTTATTAAACGGTTAAGTATTGAGATACTATATTTAAAAACAGTGATGATGATTTTAGGGGCAAACGAAAGTCTAATCTAGTTCATTAAACACGCGAACATTTGATTTTATTAATGCGTTGCAGGGGTATAATCTAACTTCAAGCAACAGCTTTAAACAAGATTGAAGAGATATGGCCAAGACCATATTTTTGTTTCTATTTCTTGACCCAGCTTCCTCAGTGTTTACTCTTTTTTCCTAGTGATCCAAAGATGGTAGCTCCAAGGTGCAGGACTATTTGTTTCCTCTTTAAAACTTTGAGGAGAAAATTCTGCTTCCCATAGTGCTGTATAAAAATTCCTGGACCAGTAGTATTGACTCTCACTGGCTTTATTTGTAGAGTGTATTTCTCTTGATATATTTTTAGGATCTTGAAGACGTCATGACCAGTTTGGCTCTGTCAGTGAAGGCTTGTTTATAGATAAGTGAGAAGCCAATTTTCCATTACTGGAAATTCGATATCTTCGAACTTATTGCAATTGATTGATTATGCACCCATTTTCGTTTTAACATATTTGTTGTGTAGTTTTGTAAACTCTAAGCAGTTAGATGGTTTTTAGTATCTTAGCATCAGGTCTTGATATAATAGCATCAAAGACAAAAGTGTGGTGAATTAAAATGTTTTTTCTAAAGTCACCCATCAAAATCCTTTTCCATAGTATATTATCTACAGCTAGGATACATAATAATCATTAGTTGTAAGACAAGCTGATAAATAATAAGACCTTCAGTACTGATAGTGCCGGATAGAGGTGATGAGAATACTTGTGTGGCCAGTGTCTCCTACAGTTGCTTAAAGAGGTAGCCATTTTGTGTAATGGGGTTGAAGAAGTAAGTCTCCTAATGAGTAATTCATATTGAGATTCACTTTTTTCTGTTTTGGTTCTTGTGTTTTTTCAATAGTTCTAAACTTTAGGATACTGCCATTTTCATCAAATATTTTACATTACAGAAGATGAGTGCATTAAACTTGTTATTTTCAGATGCTTCTAAACCAGGACACTATTAGTGAGAACAGAGTGAGTTAAAATAAATAGTGGAAACAGATGATTAAAAAATAAATAAATAAATGGATAGGCCAAAATAAATAGGAAAAATGGAAGTTAAATTATAATATATATGAATAAATACATAATATCATATACATCTGCATAGAAATAATATTATGAATATGGAGATACACATTTTCAAGATTTAGTACAATTGAGAACCATTAGTAATTTAAAATGAGGTTATATTTTGCTATCATTTCCTCATTCCCATGCTTTTCTCTTTCATAGGCTCAGTTATCACTATCTTTCTATTTAAATATTAGAAATATTTCAGCTATCTTTTCATCTCTAGAAAATATTAGTCTTTATTCAGAGACATGTTTGCTTATGCTATTTTGCACCATCTTTCTGTTATTCCCATTTTATTTTTGGCTAATAACATGCCTTTAATTATACCAAGTTAAATTCTTATGACAATTTTATTTCACTTGCCATTTCCAACATTAGAAGATTTTTAACATGCTGCAGAGTAGATTATAGGGCTATATCCTAAAGCATTAATTATCTTTATGGTACGGTCACAAATTATATTACAATAAGACACCTATTTGGAGTTGAGTTACCATGGCATCAGAATCAGAATTTCTAAATCACTGTAATCAAATTTTTGACAGAGGCACATAATGGGATGTTGACATACCAAAGATTCTGATTGTTTTCTTTGTCATAGTCCATAACTTTTAAAACAAGGAATAAAGTCCAGCTTAGTGATTCTAGTAGAATATAGGAGATAATAATGGTATACTGAAAACAGAATGTTCAGACTGATCATCAGTTAACTACTTACACACCGTCTGACCCTGGCCTCCCTGGATTGCTCTCTGTTCGCTGGTTGCTGTGAAGAGTGAATGAAATTCTCCATATAAATATTTATTGTAGTTTTAATGTATAGTAAGCATGTGATAATCATTAATACTTGTCATTATTTAATTTGTAAGGCTTAAGGAAAAGATACTTAAAATTATATTTTGAAAAAATGTAAAATAAACAAAACATTTTCTCCTTGATTTCCAAATAAGTATTTTATGTCTTGATGTGTTTTCTAAAATATTGTTAGATTATATATAATATTTATATACGTATATGTATATATATATAATACTCTCATTAGCCTCCTTAATTATATTTGACCATTAAATTACTCTGATTAGTCCACATTTCTTAAGTGTAATCTCTACAAAATTTGAGCTGAATTTATATTAGATGACTTCCTGGAATTGCCCTTCATTTGTTATCAGATGTCTAGTTAATTTTGCAAATAGCAATTAAAATAGTTAATTATGAAATTCAGTATTCTAATTATACGTCATCATCATATAATTAAAAATGTTAATGTATTGATGTATTTTTTTCTCTTCACCCATCTATTTCCTTTGTTCACATATATTCACACACACATGTGATGTTAAGGAATTTAGGACTATATTTAAATAGTTCCAGTCCTTATATGTGATCATATTTTCAGTGAGTTAAGTCTTGTGGTGAAAATGCTGGTGTTTAATTTTGTTTCCCCATTTGTAAATATATAGCACATTATTTTTTAGCTATTTAAAGTTGTATTTCTAAATATAAATATAGCATCTTATTAATGCAAAATTAATGAGCATTTTAAAATGTAAGCACTTGGTTTCTTAAGAATGAGCATCTCCCTTTCCTTTAAGTCACTTAAGGTTGCTAGTGAAAATACTGATGTTGATCAAAAAAGGAAAGTTTAGAAGTTGGTAAAAGAAAGGTATTTCTCTTGTGATATGTTTTTTTGTAGATAGGAACTGCACAGTATTTACATTGAATTTCATACCTTATACATTACCTGTGTTACAACTGTGTTTGTGTGGGTTTAAGTAAATTAATGGTATAATTCAGAGGCCAAAAAATAACTTCTTGAGAGATGCTTATTAACTATTCTTATACCATTTTCAGAATATTAAAAAAAATGACTGCTTGTTGAGACAGGAATATAAAAATAAAACAATAAGAGTGACTTAATGAATATTTTCAAATTATTTAGGAGAAAACTTTCTTTTACATATACTCTGTTTTCTTTAGACTAGGTCTTTATATTTTATGATACAATTTCTACAGCATGATGATAGACTGCTTCTCTTTGTTGAAAGCATCGATTTACACTCTGATGTAAAAAAAAAAAACTGGCAGTTTTGTCATCATTAATTTTTAAATCCTGAAGCTGAGATAGAAGGAACAAATGTTGCACCAGTTAGAACAGACTGCATAAGATGGAAATGGTGTTACTTCAGTGTCTGTTCTCTTATATAAAGTTTGTAAGGTCAAAAGGATAAAGCAACAATTAATACTAGTCTACATGAACCTCAGTAAATAGAACTAGGTACTACTTATAGAGAGATCAAATCTCTTCATGAGTAAGTGCCCTTAAAGCTTTCTGAAGCATATTATTTTCATTAATATTATTGTATGAAATAGCATTCGGGAAAGAAAAAAATTATTTATTTCAATGAGAAGAAATTCTGAATTTGATAACAAAAAAGAATATAACAGCAAAATCTGAGAATTTTGGAACTATGGTTATAAGACTAATAACATTTACTACAGTTTATCTGGAAGGCACTGATAGTGTTTGGAAATCAGATTATTAGTGTCAGATTTTTCAGCTAAATAGCGAAATTGCACATATATGTAATTATTTTTTTTTACTTTTATAGAAACATGCTTGTAACTGTAATCATACTTTGAATAATTTTAAAAATTGAAAATTTTAAGACTGACTACTTATAGCATAGTCATTCATAGTTATCCTTATATCAACTTCATGGTGGTATCCACATGAATAATATAAATGGCAGAGGCTCTGCCTGTGGGCTTTTCTTTTTTAAAACCAAAGTAGAGACCTGAAATCAGAGAGAAAGAAGTTCTAGAAAGCTGAGAGGTAGCTGGAAGGCAGGAAATCATCTATTTTACAAAGGTGGATAGTTTTAGATGCTTTTCTGTGTTCTCTTTGATGTTCTGTTCTCAAAATGCTCCCCTTCAGATTGTACCACTGTGAAGGCAAGTGGCATCTTCTTGACGGAGAAAACAAGAATCATTTGAACGAAATGTGTACCTGGTGGCTTGATTTTACAAAAATCACCTGTCCAATTTGAATACCCCAAAGGAATAGTGAAGAGAGATTTCACAGACTATTCAGGTGAACCATCATCTTTGCTTCCTCTGTTTTGGTCCTACTGATAACAAGTGGTCAGGCACAGAGCACTAACCTCAGAAGAGCAGGCATGATCGAGGGAGAAGAGTTGGTGAGCTGTTGAGATCTGTTGTGAGCAGTGGAGGTTTTGTGAGGTGGAATGCACTCAAGTTAAGCCCAGGCACTGGTTTTATTGAGAGGAAAGGAGCCACAGAATTGACTCATCAAAAGGAGGTTTGCAGACACCTGGACTATCCCCGTCTTTTTTTTTTTTTTTTTTTTTTTAAGAGGAAAGGTGCAGGCAGGAAGATAGAGAGGAGGAAGAAGCATTTTATTTTATTTGTATTTAGTTGGTCACACTGTTTGCTTCCACTGGACGCAGGACATGAACCTGGATCCTTGTGTTGTATGTGAACTGAGTTCCTTTGGAGGTGACTTACCTACCCACTGTTCTATCCATTTTTGAAAGGGTCTGTATGAGATAAGATTTATGTGAGGTTTATATTAAATCTGATTGTTGAATAAAGCATTTTCTGTTTCAAACCATATAATTTAAAGTAGTTGCTCAGATATTTTTAAAATGGATTTGTTTTTATTTCCTCCCAGTGACACTAAAATTGACATATATACATAGCTGAAGTACACAGAATTCATACTTACAACTTATTTTGCCTGTTGCAATATACACAGTCATGATGAATAGACCATTAGCAAATACCTTGTCTATTTTACATTATAACTGTGTTTGTAATCAAAATTAATAGACTCAGATGAGAATGTTCAGTTAATGCTTTATTGGTTGATAATACTACAAGAAAGTGACTAAATAGAGTAGCATATTCTTTTGATTACAGGTATTTGTTTCCTCCCTTTTGAATAAGACATCTAACTTCAAGTTGGTTAACAAGAATTCAGATCTAGCATGCAGTAAGCCTTGAGGAGGGTTTACCCAGTGTGAGATTAATTTGAAATCCTACTTCTGACCTACCTAGTGTGTTACTAGAACAAGTAACTAATCTCTGCCAGCTTCTCCGCTACATAGCTATGAGAAATTCGTGTTTACAGATAACATAGTAATGAACATAAGTTTTGCACAATGACTAGGGCACATTTTAGTTTATCCCTTCCCAGGCCTACATTATTTTGATATTTTACCATATCTGAAATTAGTTGCATCATAATAGTCAATATGCTATCACCTTAACTGGCAATGTATTATTTCCCTTAATGGTATGTAAAATAATGTTCTGTCTTATAATCAGAGACATATTTGTGGGAATATGTTTACAAAATGGCATTGAAAATAATAGTATTCCCTTAAAGGTATTTTAATAATTTGGAATTATGAGAGTAGGTACTCTTAACTGGTAGTTGCTTTTCTTTTGCATGGGACTATAATTTCAACTGCTGTTTAATATTAATGGTAATGAAAGTCTTAGTCTAGGCTTCTATTGTGGTTTTCAAATTATATATATGTGTATGTGTGTGCGCAATGTATCATATGCAGTTATACATTATTTTAATTAATAAAATAATGCCTCGCATGTATAAAGTAAAAAAAAAAATAGTTACTGAAATGTTTGTAATTGAACTTACTAATTGCTCTGATTTTGTTAAATATATTTTCAAACCTCATCAAATTTCCCATAAAATCTGTATAAGACCTAGGGGATTAAAAAAAATAAGATGAGGGTATGACATTGATAGTATGTATTTTGTGGTATTAAAGGGGCGTTTGTAGTTTTTCATCTCACCTTAAATTAACCTTAACTGATTTTCTTGTGACTATAAAGTAGGGATGTGCATAATTAATAGGTATAGTACAAGTCAAATATTGAGCAAGAAAGATATTGTGAAATAGATGCTATTTTGTTCTTCTGATAAGAAATAAAAGCAAGTCTTGCATAATAACACTGTAATTTTCTATTGCTTTGCCAAATTGTGTGATGAGGGAGACTTGTGTCAGAGTGCAGTGATGAAAAATCCAAAGTGAACGTGATATGGTAGAGTTACAGGAAATGAAAGAGAGGGTAGAGTGACTCCTTAGTCAGAATAAATCTCTCAGGTTAACTGATTGACTGGGACTGGGAACAAAGAGGAACTAATTCTTCTTTAATAGTAAATATCTGAAAACCTAGTCATGAGGGGGCTTTTTGATGCCCTGGTGTGCTGTTCATTGGATTTGTGAATTCAGTTGATATGTGAAATAAAAATCAATGGTTGGGAGTGTATGCCTTGCTTTATATTTTGATAGATAAATTGCTTAAGGATTTAAAATCTTTCCCTAATAAGGGTGATACATACTGGATTAGAATTAAGGGATTTATTTGATTTTCTTTTCCCAGAAAACCAAGATTACTTTGTGGCGAAACAGTGTCTTGAGAATGTGTAAATAGCAAAAGGTTTTACTTGAAACAGCATTTGAAAATGAGACTCTGATATTTCCAAAATATATTATTATTATAAAATAGGATTTTGTGTACTTTTGTTTCTTAAAGTATTTCATAAAGCAAAATTTGTTAAATTATGTTTATTGCATTTTGCTGAAGTAACACTGCAAATAATAGTTTATATATGAGCTCTTTGACATATTACTTAAATACTGCATTAATTAAATTGCTGCAGTTACAATACTTCACTATGGGATAGTCATATACCCATACTCTTTGAAAACTATCACTAAGTTGTTTTAAAAAGGTAAGATCACTTTTATAGCTTTTGACATTCCTCCTGTACCTCCTTAAGAAATAATAAACATAAAAACAATAAGTCAGTATATATAGTATTATAATTTATAAATGTACCTTCTCTAAGTTATTTTTTCTTAATTATAAGGAACAAAGCTTTTTTCAGTATTTCTGATATTGTCTGCATTGATTGCATAGGTAACAATTTATGATAAAAGTGTTTTGGTTTAAAACTTATTCTATTTCTTAGATAAAATGGATGCATTCCAATATCTGAATGGCTACATTGAAAAACATTATTGAATGAATTCCAAAGATGTTTTTGGAAAAGTCTTTTTAATAGCATTAGATAGATTGCCATTTAATCAATTCATGCTGCCTTATATTACATATTCTAAATTTCAGGTTTCAAGTCCTTGTCAGCGAATGGGAATGTTTATATGTATTTTGAAAAATGGTGGAAAAAATAATTTATTAAGAGTGATAATGAAAGTTTGCCACTGTTTTGGTTTTTACTCTGGATTTTTATAAATCTTTAGAGTATAAGTCTTATTCCTAACAAAATATTTTTCCTTTTGTTTTTCACTTGAGTCCTGCCCATTTAATTGAGGCACTGGATATCCTGGGGGAAATCAAGGGCTTTTGAATGAGACAGGACTCGCTAAATTCCTACCTAATTTTTTACCTTAGATAAAATTTATTCCATTCTTCCTTTATAATGTGTGGTATAGGGGAAATTTTTTCCTCTACCTCTTTGTTTATTAGCTTAGACTCTACAGTATGTGACAGACTCATAAAGGAAAAACAAATAAGCTTTTAGCATGTTTATTTCAGGTATTTGTGAGACACCAGGGCTCCAGGGACAAATGAGTAATTCCTTGAAGTGGCTTACAGTTCAGACTTAAGTATCACCTTCAGTGGGAAACTGAGGATATATGAATCTTTTACTCTTTGGGAAATATGAGTTAGCCTTTACAAGAATAGATTGATGTATGATAGTTTGTGAAAAGTTTGTCTGGGTGTAGTGTCAACTTTTTCTTTACTCTCTTGTGATAAATGTTAAACTTCCTCCTTTCTTAAAATGCCCAGGGAAGGTTTCATGATAATGATTTCCATTTGGAGAATCTGTAGATAATGGTGGATAATTGTAGTTTAGAGAAAGCCTCTCCCTGAACTTTGTTTTGTTAATGCTTCACTCAAAATAACCTATATTCCAAAACATCATATTTTAGGGTGAGAGATATCCTGAAATTCTAGTTCATATTTTGGGGTGATACGTTTCTGCCCTTCTGAAAATTCTTTTATATATCTCAGGGGATTCTTGTAAGAGCTGAATGTTGTAGTAATAGTCTATCCACAAATGTTCAGGTAGAATTTTTTTCCAAGATGTCCAGAGCAGGCTTTTCTAGTTTGTCACCATAGATTGTGGCGCTAAGGTCAGTCAAAGTCTGTGGTCTACAGAGAAATTTTACTTTAAAGAATAAAGATAACTAGATATTGGGTCATTTCCAAAAATAATCTTTATATCAGAGAACACTATCTTAAGGTGTGGTAAAATCTGGAAGTAAGGTTTTATCCTATGAGCCATTCCTCATATGAAGACCTCCTTCTCTCTCATATCTTTAGACCCCTATCCCATTCTTTAGTTCAGAACAGAAGTCCTCAGTCTCTCTCATTTATTTTAGAACTTACATCCATGAAAATTCTTTTTACATAAGTAATTAAATTTGACCTTTTCACCTAATAATCTGCATGGTGTTATTTTATTTTATTTCTGTGCTTCACCACATAAGAACCTTAGTGGGATAGGAGAATTTTCCTTGTACCCTAATAATGAGATACCCTATGGAATGGTATTTTGTATTAGTCCCACTATTTTACCACCACCACCACTGTCCAGTGCTAGAACATTTAGATTTGTCAGATTTTATCTTGTTTTACTTGCAGTATCCTCTATTAATTTCCAAATAACCATTTGACATGTATGAAACTGAGATATATGGAGAGTCATCTCAGAACTACAGAAGCTAGTACATATTATAAGTAGGAAGTCTATTTATGTATTTTATTTATTTTTAATGGTTTGTCATACCTCTTTTACAAACTAACTTGAGTATGTATTTTAATTATTGAATATTCTTGAATTAATTGTAAACTGTTCAGATAAAAAGGATTCCTCTTTTTAATAAAAACTCTATGAAGACATTAAGCAAGCTGTCATGAGAATATTAAGGAGAGTAGTTTCAGATTTATACCATTTATACTATGTTAACCAGTGTACATTTATGATCCTTCCACTTGGGCTTACAAACTGCTTGGTCAATTATGTTGGTAGAGATAACCCTTAATTCCTCTATATCCTGTTTCTGAATCATTTCATTAAACAAAAGCATTTGAATCTTCTTTTGTTGCAGAGAACAAATGCTTAGATTTTAGAAACTGTAGCTACTTTTGTTATTCACAAATTCCAGAGCCTTTCAAAATTTATCATTCACATTTTCAGCTCTGCACACAATCAGTCATTATGTCAGCAGCTGCCCAGGGAGCCTCACTTCAATTCAGTCAGCCAAATAATAACCATCAGGACAATGATCGCTGCATTAAAAATAATAATAAAATTGCATTCTTAAATAGTGGAGTTTTTTCCTTCCGAGCTAAAAATTAATTACTTATATTCAGTAGAAATTCTGTTGTACATTTTGACAGGTAGGGAAAAGCAATATCTGAGTTGAAAATGAAATTGATTGGATTGATATGTTTTAATCATAGAAAAGGTTATAAAGGGTTTCATTTTCAAATACATGACTTCAAATGATTTATTAGAGGCTACCATAACTTAATAAGATGTTGGCTTTGTTTTTGTAGTTCAGTGAGTGAGCAATAAGCAATCTAACCATTTCAATAAATTTTGTAAATTTTGAAATAACTTTAAAATCCACAAATATCACTATTCCATTTCTCTACAGCATGATAATAAACACATGACAGAGTTAGTTTGCTTTTGAATATGTGATAGAATATATTTTTTATTAAAATGCACACTATGTATTTTGAATTGCAATTTTTGTGTTCTTTATCCTTTTCTAACCTTTTGTATCATCCAAGTCATTTTTCCCCTCTTCTGTGATGTGTCAGTTTTGGCAGTCAGTGACACTTCACTGGTTAGAATGTGGGAATAACACATCTTATATTGACAATCACAACATAAATATTAATCTATATAGTATCTTGGTGAGGTTGTGTCAGGGACACTTTCATCAAACTCATTTGCGGAATACCAATTTCTCTTAAATGTTTTTGATTATGTTCTCCTCTACTAGTGTCTTAAATAAAACCCCATCGTTTTTGTCAGCATCCTCACTTAATTTCCTGCTTATCCTAAAAATAAAGGAAATGAGATGTAAATGCTGACTCCGATAATCAGTTTTCTGGCAATTTGCTTAAAGTCACATATGGCATTAGAGGCATCCATCTATCTTCAATGTTGCCATCTTCTGCTGAACACGGTACATCTTTGAAAAGACGTTTTACTTTTTGGAGTCAGTATCAACTTGAACAGAAGAGTTTACATGAATTTAATTTTGATTTTGGATTTTTAAAGAAAAGATCCATAAGTAAGATTGCCTGAAGACTCATTATCTTTTACTCTTGGTGAGGGCTGTTGTTAAGAATCTGGGTTACTCTCCTTACAATTTTTATTGTATATTTTCTCAGTTATTGGTGAAAGTTCAGTAAGTAACAGTTCACTGCAGATTAGCAAATACAAATTAATAAAGATGATTATTCAGAGGTTACCAAGAAAATTTTAGTGTTTATTGCAGAAAATGTAGATGCTTTCTTTCCTGCTACCACCAGTAACATTTTCACTTGTTGCTCTGTTTGTCACCAAATATTGGAATCCAATTTTCTTTTTTTAGTCAAGCACAGCAGCATACTGAAGAGTACATTTTTGAATGCGTTTAAGAACATACCTAGCTTGTATACTAATTATTAGAGTATAATTATCCAATTTTCTTATACTTATTTTAATGAAAGCAAGAACTTAGTTAACATTAATAACTTCTTAAGAGTCTTGTTCACTGAGTAACTCATTCTCATATGTTGTCAGAAATTTATCTCCATGTAACCCCAGGTGACTGGTGTCATGGCCTCCTTTCAGTATTTCAATGCAAATGCTTCTAAAGGGTTACTCTGATTTCGCAAATACTTTCAAATCTGCCAAACAACTGTACATGCTCTAAATGCATAAATCTCCCAAACAAATCTGAAATAGGATTAATATGAAACTGGAATGGACCAGCTAATGAATGCCAAGCTTAATGTACAATCTATTTTTGAATAAATCATCCAGGAGAATTGCAGAGTGTGTAAATTACATAGCCATCATAAATCAATATACTTTAGATTGCTCTGCCTGAGATAAGGGGTAGCACGGCAGAGGCCATGACATACTTGAAAGTGAATGAGAGGAAAGCAGTTACAGTGAGAGAGAAACACCCATTAAGGGAAGGAAATGCTCAGAAAATTATTATAAAAGTTGAGTGCACAAATTACACATCCCTGGGCAGTGCTTATTTTATGCAGAGTTCTTGGATGAATGAGATGACTTGGGGTGGTTTTCACTATGTGACTGTGGGAGGATGCCATGAAGGTATTCAAACTTCCTGAAAATTCAACCTAATGCTTAAGAATGAATTCTCTAAATCCTAGTACCATTAAAATGATTTCTTCATAAACATTTGAACTCATTGATAAAGCTGCAAATCATGCTTTCTAATCTCAGTCCAAGGTTTAAACATAGCTTTCACAGAGGATACGGGTGATCTTTCAAAAATATTTTCCTGTAGCTCATCTAATCATTTTATTAGAAACCATCTCTTGTCATTCATTTTACAATTGCATTGGCAAAATGAAGAAAAATATTAACAAGCAATACAGAGATTGTGAGTTTAAAATATCACTTAAAATATTGCCTATAAGGGTAAAACAAGTTTAGTGAGGCGATGTGAACACTTTTTAAAAAGCCTTTTCACAGGATCATATTAACTGCCAGGAAGTTTTGCCAAACAGATTTTAAGAGGAAAATCAGGCTATCCTAACTGTCCAAATGTTTTCTCACGTTTCAAGTAAGCAGCTGCTGGGAGTTCCTGCCAGTAGTAAACCTTTCAGACAGAATGTGAGCAGCTGCCAATCTTGTGTCAATATTTTAAATTCACGTAGAACTATCCTAACTGGTGTAAAATTTTCTCTTTCCCCCCAAAGGGCCCACAGATAATTGTTTTTGGTGCTTTGCTTCCTGATAGTGGTGAAATGACCCAATAAGCAATTTGAGTAGAGAAAGAGAAGTGTCTTTGAATATTAGAGGTGTGAGCAAATACCTGTTGTCTGTAGATGAGAGCAATTTTGAAGTAACAAAAAACCCCCAAAATATAAAAAATGAGAGTATAAAGTCAATCAAAAACTTATGTAATTTATATAGTTATTTATTTAGTATATACTATAGTAGCTTTTTTTGGGAGGGTAGTTGCATTTAAGTCTTGAATGTGACTTTCAGTAACACAGAATCTTACAGATCAAGACTGGAAAAGGTGAGAAATAAATGCTTAGAAATTAGTTTGAAGGTATCCCTTAAACGCTGATGAAAAGTGTGAAAATGGAAAATAGCATTCAAAGTTTGTTTGGCAGTTAGTTGTACAAAGTAGAGGTAGTTTGTATTCCAGATCAGCAAGGGTGAACTTCCAAGCCCTTCTCCGGGGCTGCTTCCTACAGGCAGTGTCTTTTGTGTCTTCCTATTTTTGCACTATGTTGGTGCTATTTCAGATTTTTATGTTATTTGATATGATTTGGTAGGTTATTTCTGTATCAGGGATTCTCAATTTTTATGCCATATGAATTAATGGTAATTTTTTTTTTCCTTTATCCATTTTGATTGACAGAGGCCTTTAGGGAGGGCTATTTTCAGGTACCCTGTATTAGGAATTTTTTATTAAAATTTGAATGATTTGTGTAATTGAGCAGTATTTACTCCATGAATAGACTTTGATTATCTCCTTTTAAATTATTTTGCTTTCGACTAAAAATTAATCTAGTCATAGATTTTTTTTAAAATTCAATTTCACCACAAAAGTTCTGTGAAGTGTTATTATTCAGGGTTAAAAACTGCTAGCTTATGTTATTATGCATATTAATAATGCTATTAAAATATCCACAAAACAAAATCTTGGCTGATTTATATTAGATTATGTGCCATAGCTACAAAGTAATGTGACTTTGAAAACCAACCCACCAGAATTAGTGCAATTAATATAAACAAGACAGCCTTTTAAAGCAATCATTTTGGAAAACAATACACTTATTCTATAGGTGAAGATATTGCTAAGACATTTTTGAAATTTTTCATTGGAATGGTCTTTGTAACCAGTAAGAGATAAGAAAGCCCCAATGCTTTTGTTAAACATTTTCTCAGTTATTTCTTTCTGTAATTTCATTCACCTGGCTTAGATAAAAATATATGTTGATATTTCTTTCTTTTCTTTGTTTATTTCATTTGTTCATTTTATTTAGTTATTCATCTCGATGGTTCTCTCCTATTGCACCCCCTGGGTTATGAATCTTGGTCCTTAGCATGTCACTGGATTATGTCTGCTGAAGGCTGCAGACTTAGTGGTGAAGCCACCAGAGTGCACCTATTCTGACTTTTCAAGGAATAAAATCAACTCTCGAAAATTAGCAATGTGCTGTTAAATGGAATGTGGACCTCCATGATTTGTTGAAAACAACAGTGAATTGATGAATACCAAATTAAATTTTAACAGAGGTACTAAATTCAAAGAGATTTCCAATGTATTTTTTTAATTAATGAAACATTTGTTGTGTTGCATACATTTTTTAAGGTGACTTACAAGGAATCACATTTCTTAGAATGTATGCATTTTCATAAACTTAGAAGTAAATTAGATTATTTTATATCAACTCATGCTTATTCAAATCTAAAGTTCCTGTTTATGGAATTAGCATCAAAAACATTTGCTTTTTGATTACCTTGGGTTCTGATTGCATAATGGTTAGATTCTCAGAGCATAGTAGAAAGAATACCTATTTTGAAAGCCCAGTTTCAGCACTCATTACTTGTGTGCACTTAGGGGGAAATATAATTCCTTTTCCTCTAACTCAGTTTTCTCATCTGTCAATTGTAACAAATAATAGTGTATTCCTTATAAATTATTTTAAAATTAATTGCTTATTGCATTAATTTTAGTTCTTAGAATGGTGCCCTGTTCATGGAAAATATCACCTCAGTTTTTACAGTAAGGTGATATGAATCATTTGGATTTATGCAATCTTTATTCCTCATTGGCAAATATAATAATTATTTTATTTGTGGTTTTCAACTGAAATTAGTTGTGAATGAAACTGCTAAAAAGTGTTATTAGGAGCACTCTGGTAGAGTAGAGGTTAGGTGTGTTGCCTCTGAAAGATGCAGGCCACATACCGCTGGTTGGAGTCCCAGGTCAGGGTTTTAACGACTAAACGAAAAATAAATAAAGTGTTTCTTCCTTTTTATTCTCTTAAAAAAAAGGAAAACAGTATTATTAAATGATTAAATCTGTAATTTTCTCTGAATGTTTGGATTCTTGTATTTTTATAGTAAAGACTAAGTAGTTAGCTGTTTAAACATTTTATATTTTATGTTGCAGCATTAAGTGTCTGAAAGCTGGGATTGATTAACACATCTTTCTTAGGTTTTTAACGTAACTGATTTTGTGTTCTTAAACATAATTGGTGAATTTTTTGAATTTTGTTCCACAGACTGACTATTATAGTCTGATTCTTTCAGTTAGTTTAATAAGTACTAAAAAATACATTCCAGTTTTGGATGGGTACAGAAAAAATGGATTTGACAGAATTGAGATAACAATCTTGCAAAATCACAATTTAAGGAAATGTATTTCAGTACAACACAGATCCTGCTCTACTCACAGGGCATCGTGTTCACTATTAGGAGACAATAATAGATAGCTTGTTTTTTCAAGGGTGTTAACATGTTCATTCTGTGCCTTGGGTAGCAGCTGTGGCTGCTGTGCACAGATGTGACAGACGCTCCAGGTAAACGAGAGCTACAATGTTGTTTGTGTAGCTACTGCTGATAATTTTAGAATATTGTGCAGTAGCCCTCCTACCTGGCGATTTTGCTGCATTCTTAGGGCTGATACTACATTGTGATTGGTTTTGCCTTCAGGTAATTGATCCAATCCTTGTTTCTCATTTTGTAGTGAAATGCACTTGATTTTAATCCAGTAGTGGTACAGTTCTTGATGGAATGCCTCCTGTACTATTGTAGATGTGCACTTCAAGTCATGAGCCTTCCAGCTTGTTTATTTATATTATTGGGTAAAGTGATGAAATACGGTGTCCCACCTTTGGGTTATGCTACTGAAAAATAAACTCCGGAATGGCAATGAGCAGTGAGGGGATTTTTAATTTAAATTGTTAAGTTTTTCAGTTTTCGTATGTTTATTATTTCTCTCCAATCCTACTGTTATCATCATTTTATATTTTCATTTCAGGAGAAGTAATTGTGTGCATGTGTGTGTTTGTGTGTCTTCCACATAATAACATGTTTCTGTCATTTGGTTATATCTATTTTAACAAATTCCAAAGGTCCTTGGTTAGTTTAACTTCTCTACGGTGTCTTACTGATTTCTATTTCATAAATGAGTGCTATTATTGTAGTTAATGCTTACTAAAATCTTAGAGCATTATAGACCTTACACAGGAATTTTCTTCCCATCTTAGGAATTAGCTGAAGAGATTCTGACAGTCTTGGAAATCAGTCAGTTTAGTCAGTGCAGCACTGGTGGCTACCATAGTTTTTGTCTTGGATATTTAGTGCTCAGCATTTAGGGAGGGAAAGCAGGGTCCTGGGTCATAAATTGTGAGAGAAGAGTGAATTATTAAATTATTAAATTATTAAGACAAGATTCAAAATCGATCACTGGTGTTTTGTTATCAGTTATAAGCCTTGTGTCTTACACAAGCCATTGCTGAAATAATTTGAAGCACTTAATTCTTTGAAAGATATTTAAAATTCTTTTGCTTGATGTTTATAAGGAGCACAAAATAATTTTGTTATAACAATTAAATTGTGATAATCTTTCTTTAAAAAATTAGTCAGTCTAGATTTGAGATTTTTGGAGTAACACAAATGTTACAATTTTTACATTGTAATTTCCAGAACTTAAAAAGTATCATGTACTTCTGAAGAGAGTTCAAGTTAAAGTGCTAACAACTAATACTTTTGGTGTCAAATGGATACAGTGTTGATGAGACTTCTGTTTACGTAAGTACGTGCAGTTAGTGTTAGAAGCACTAGAGTTGGTAGTTCTGTTGTAAACTCTGTAAGGTTAACTTTTATGCAAGTTTAGTGACTGTTGACTTGAGCAAATGTGTTTTCACTATTTCTAGATTTTCTGATTTTTAAAGAAAAATGACATCTAGATTTCCATGTGACATTCCTGGTTTTTAAATGTTACTTACTAATCAAACTTTTATTCTATACTTACAATAATAAAGAGTTCATAGAAAAAATGTGCAGTATGTTTTCACAAAGTCTTTTGATTTTCTCTTAGGTAGCCTGGGTTTTAAAAAAATTGAGTCATATTTGACAAACACGTAGTCCTCCCAAAGTGTTTGCTTCATTGATACTTAACAGTTATGTTCAGCTATATAATCATCACCTAAAACAAGATCTAGAACATTCTAAAAACCCCTGAAAATTCCCTGATTTCCTTTTCAAGTAAATTTTCCCATTTTCTACTTGTGCAATGTTTTATAGAACTTTATTTTAAAAGGACAAAGAAACTCTTGTCTTTACAACAGTTGAAGCCCAAGGGCTATTACAATCATTGACAATCTCTTACTATAATGAAAGCAAAAGAACTCATTCTATTGGTCATGGGGAAAAAGGGGAGGAAAATAATATTTGTCTAATGCATACTCCATGCTAGCCGCTTTCACTATTGATTCCCTGAGTGCAAAAGTTTTGCAGGTTTTTAAAGCATGATTTTATAGATCCAGGGACTGAGGCTTGTAATTAAAAGATGATGACCCAATGGCAAACAGTTAGTGGCCAAGAAGAGAATGAAAAATCAGAATCATAGTTTTAAAGATTATTTTTCTACAGTTTATTTTCTATAAGTCTCAATAAGACTTGTCCTTGAAACTTATTCCTGGGAGGAAAATGATGCTTATGGACATGTAGGTTGATGAAAAGAGAACCCTCAGAGACTGATGCCATATTGAAGTAGTGATACATTAACAGCCCAAACTGAGTGTGACTTGCTGAACAGTAGCCTCTCCTTAGTGAGGAACAATTATCAGTAGAGACAGAGTAGAATCTCCCACTCTAATACTGCACTTGAGCCTGGAGGACAGTCAATGAAAAGAGAGGAGGGGAGAGAACTGTTTCATCTTATATTAAGTGTTGCTGATTATTTATTTGTTTTTCTTTGAGGACTGTTATGGGGTAGAAGGAGGGATGAGGGAAAAGGTGGCAGTAATGGACACTGGAACTCTGGTTGTGGATGTGGTATGAAATATAGACTGAGATGCAATTTCAGTATCCTAAATGGAATTTAGCATTGTGAACTAAGGAACTGATAAATATTTCTGGTTGTTTTCATGCACCTTGAAGTTTCAGTGTGAATTAAAATGCAGTGTTTGAATATTAATACTTTCTTGTTTTAAGACTTGCTTTGGGGATGCTTGCTAGGTTTAACCTATTCATTCATTTGTGTCCGCTGCTTCTATGTTAATTCACCCTGCAATCATAACTGCCTTTGAAACTCACAATAAAATAAAAACCATTAGTGGAGGCATCATTCAGTAATAAAAATAAGGTCTGTGAAACTTGTACTTTAATTAAAAATGGGGGCCTTTGAAAATGAGAGATTAATGGAGTCATAAAGTAGAGAAATTAAAATGCATATGTAAAACTGAATTGAGTAAATGTTCTGAAGATTTACCTTGTGTTAAAAGGGTTTGTGAAACCTTCCACTCATCATTGAATTGTAATTCTGAAGGTCATGAAGCCAAGGAAGGAGGAATTTGCACAGTAAACATTTATTGAATCCATGATAAGGTATTATAATTTACTGTCTTATTTAAAAAAGATAATATAGTAGAAAACAATATTTTGCTTTTCTGTTTCACTTTTTCTTGTCGATAAGATAATATGTATATATTTATATATGCATGCAAATTTTTGCTGCACATACAGACAAAAGAATACTCCTTTAAATTCTCCAAAGTAAATTTCAAGATACCAACATTTATTTGAGTAATAAAAATACAAAGCTTTAAATGTTGCTTATTTTTTATTTTTAGAGGAGAGAAAAATAAGAAGGAAGAAAGGAAGTCATATCTGTCAATTACTTTCCTGGAAATCTGTTTGAATTCAGTAAATTAAGAGACAGCTTGTTGTAGTATGTAGTATGTGGTTATCAGGGATCAGGACATCCAGTATCCTATTTTGACTGTATCACAGTTGTACAGTGGGGATTTAGGTCAGACCATATCAACATCTTTTTTTTTTTACTCTAAAATTAAAATGCAGGTATGTAAATCCTGGAGTATGTTACTATCATCTACTCATTGTATGTGTGTGGAATTTAGCAATAAATTTACTTCCAGGAGAATATTTCCTTATTGTTATGTATCACTGATTATTTGTTATGCTCAAAAACCCCTTATGTATACAACTTTCCTCATAAATCATTTTTAGCTCAGTAATGTCTTTCAGTAAGCGTAGCATGCTCATGCTTTAAGGAGGTTGCTGTTAATTCATTGGTTCAAAGTATTGGTTTTTTGGTGTTTTCACCAATGGACCTTCAGTAGATGGACATTCTTTACAAAAACTTCACTATCATGGTCTTCCACCCCAAAATATGAAAGACTTGATTTGTCTCATAAATTATCTTTCCAAGAAAGCGAGCTGTTCTTGCAATAGGATGGCAGATGGGAGCAGCTTTTTACCAGTAGGGGGTTTAATTCTTTGCTGCCAAGTATATTGAGGAAAGAAGGAATTAAGCTAATTTATCTGTTTTTCTCCTTTGCAAGCAATTTTACATGTACATGAGACTTACTCATTTTGGGATCTGAGTTATTATTTTTTGGTACTTGGCACATAGCACAAATTGTGTGCTGAATGTATATGCACTGTTTAACCTTTTAATATTATATATGAATGCAATATATTATAAAAAGTCTTCTACTTATTGAATTTCAAAAAGTAAATGGAAGGTTAAGGTCTAGAAAATATTTCATGTAATCTTTCCAATGCCCAGTTTCTAAGATTATATGACTAATATTAGTGTACTTAGAAAAGTAGAGATTTTATTTTCCTTCTACGATAACTTAATAAATCAAAATATATAAAATAGACTAACTTTCATTTCTATTGACCACTCAAGGATCATTTATTAAATGACAAGATTTACAAAGGAGTAGAGTGCTTATCCTCTTGGTAAACTGTACCCACAGAATCGACTTCTGATATACTAGCATAGTTTTACTCTCATGACTTTATATAATGGCTGCCTAAATTCAGGATTTGTTTTTCTCTCAGAGAAGTACATGCAGACCTTCCATTTGCCCAGGGCATGATTTATTCCAGGATGTAGTCAAGTGATCAATCCACTGGGATACATAATTATATCCTGGTCTTTGGTGCCTTCAAAGATAATACTTTGTGAGAATTATTAGTTTTCTCAAGCAGTCACATGTGTATTGAAATTGCAAGATCAAATCCAAAATCTTTTGAGCTCTTTGACGTAAAGGTAGCATGTGAAATAAAGATACCATCCTCATTACAATTACTCCTTTTTAAGAAACCCTTTTCCTTACTGTCTAAGATAAGCTTATTTTTAAGAGTTCCTTTGTTCCCTTTTCTTTCATCTGCTGCTTTTTGCTTGTCCTACTTTAGGGGAAGATAATTTAATCACCTCAGTTTGAGTGCTTGTGGCCCCTACAAATTTAATGCCTCTAAATAAATTATACATGTTATATAGGATTTAGAAAGAGTGGAATGGGTATATTCCTGTCTGGGTTTTGATTTCAGATGTGTAGTTAATATCTTAGGTGTCCTGTATTATTTTGTTAAAGAATAAGTAAGATTATCCAGATCTTAGGCCAGCACATTCTACTTGGTGCCAAATTTCAGCTTTCTGTAAAATAAGTCTTTTGTTTTTGTAAGCTTCTCATCCTGAAACCTGAATGATGCTGACAAAAAGCAAAAATAAACACCAATCTACTATTTTTAATATATCATGAAGTAAAGTGTAGGGTATGTTGCTGTGGCAAATAAAGTTTTAATCTTGTTTGTATATAGTGTTTAAGAAGTGATTTTCTTGGATACTTCTATAAATCATGACTTGTAGACCCAAGTTGCTTCCATTTTGTTGCTATTCCTGCTGGAATATATGGTTTATAATGTTTTTATGGCAATGTAAAGAGGACTAGAAGTTCAGGTGCTATATTTTGAGGGTCAAATCTCCCACTTTTCATATTTCAGAACTCAGTCACTTGGTCTTTAACATTACTACAAGGAGAGCTGGTAGAAGTAGCCTTTCTGCGAGTTCAGAAAGAATTAGCAGTGTGGTGCATAAACTCCATTGGATCTTCCCAAAGTGCTCTTAGAAATTTATAGAATGTGATCTATGATTTTGCCCTCAGAAGTACTTTCAAGTCATAATACTTATATCTTAGTGTTCATAAAACATTATTAAAAGTTGAACAAGAGAATATAAAATTTGGAAGACAGACACTATCCTACCAGACATCAAGATTTATTGTAAATCTACTATAGTTAAGACCATATAGTACTGTTTAAAAAATAGACAAAATATTTTTGTCAGTATATCATTGAATGTTAAAAGGAATCCAGAAATAGAACCACACAAGCACAGTCAACTCATTATCCACAAAGAAGCAAAGGTAATTTAATGGTACTGTAACAACTGAATAACAAGATTGGGGGAAAAAAAAAAACCTAAAAAAAGAACTTAATCCATTTTTCATGAAAAATAACTCAGAAAGGGATCAAAGACCAAGTGTAAAACAAAAAGCTATAAAACTCCTGGAAGATAATATAGGATGAATCCTAGGTGACCTTGTAATTGGTGAAATTATATGTATGTCTAACTAAAGCAATCTATGAAAGGAAAATAGTGATAAGTAGGACTTCATTAAAATTTAAAACTTCTCTGTGGAAGAAACTTAGGAGAAATGAAAAAACATGGATTAGAATGACCGCAATCTGAAACACTAATATCACCGAATGTTGGCAAGGATATGGAGCAAGAGGAACACTCATTCATTGCTATTGAGAATGTAAAATGGTATTACCACTTTAGAATGCAGTTTGCTAGTTCTTCACATTATTCTTACCTTATGATGCAGGAATCCTGCTCCTTGATATTTATGAAAATGTGTTGAAAACATATATCAAACAAAAAATCGATGTACTAATGTTTATAGAATTTTCAATTATAATTGTCAAAAGTTGGAAGATGTCCTTCAGTGCATGCATGGATAAACTGTGTTACATTCTGATAATGGAAAAATATTTGCAGATAAGCAGAAATGAGTTGTCAAGATATGCAAAGTTGTGAAGTAGTCTTACATGCATATTGCTTAGTGAGAATCCCAGTAAAATTCCATATTCTATAAATCCAACTATATGACATTTTTGAAAAGGCAAAATTTTAAAGACAGTTAAAGATCAATTGAGCAGATAAGGACTCAGGAGAATGGAAAAAATGGTGAACAACAGGCTTAGGGCAGGGAAATATAGACAGTGAATCTTTTCAGTGGGGTACTGTACTGTTGGTTACATGCTACTTTACAGTTTTAAAACCCATTGGATACAAAACCAAAATGAATCCTAATGTTAACTATAGACTTTAATTATAATGTATCAATACTCAGTCATCAATGTAGCCATTTTTCTTCACTAATGCAAGGTGTTAATAATAGGGGAAACAGGTGTATATATGCCTGGGGTCAGTTTTAAAGTGTTATATGGGAACTATGTACTTTCTACTCATTTTTTTTTTTGGATAAACATATATCTCTACAAAAAGGTATTAAGATAAATAAATACTTAATTCATTTCTCCTTACTCTATCAGATGAACTTGTCTTATTCTTTATTGCATAGGAACCCATCAGGCACATATTAGCTTTGTGGTCTTCAAGTATAGTAATCCCATGGGTACTTTCACCTCTCTCAATAACTGAAGGTGAGGACTTGCTCATCTGTCAGCAGTTTGAAATGTATTAGTTTTGCAGTAGATTCTGATCTGCTCACTCAAGTCCAGTGGTTCTCAAGTAGGGGCACTTTTTCTCTCCAGCAGATATTTGGCAATGTCTGGGAATATTTTATGGTTGTCACATTTAAAATGAGTTGGTGCTTGTGAGCTACTGGAATCTGGTAAGGTCAGGGATGTTTGTGAACTTTGTGTAACATGAAAGACCGCTTCCCTCAAAAAATACTCATTCTCCAATATAAGCAGTAGCATGGTTAAGAAAACCTGCTTGTTTATTGTTTTTATACTCTTTGTAGGGTAAGATGGGTTGGGGAAGACTGTTGTGAGGGAGGTGTTTAAAGCAGAGTTAACACTCCTTGAAACTGAAAAGGATAAAGTCAAATTATCCAACGGGAGAAACTGTTGCATTCTTTCCCAAGTTCTTAACACATAGGTGCCTTGTCCCTGGGTCTCCTCCTTTCTTTCTAAGATGATATCTAGTCCCATGATTAGCTAGAGACTGTAAGTATTAATTCTCAACTCCAACCCCGGGAACATAGAATTGATGAATGTGATTATAGCTGTCCTCAAACCACTCATATTATTTGAGTGGAAGTTGTAATATCTGACTTAGACTAGCCACAAGTGCTGTGGTGGTCAGCCTCAGGACGTTAGGCAAGGACTCTGTATAAAGTCTCTTTTATGAGGTCAAGAATTAAACCTCAAATGACAGTGTTAGAGGGTGTATAGTTATCTCAGTGGAGAAGGAGGGGCTGCAGAGTTAAAGCTGCATTGTAATTCTTGACTATAGACTCTTTTTTTACAGCAACTTCTGGAAACCACGAAAGAAGCTTTGTGGTTCTTTTAGTTGCTGTTTTCTAAACCCTACCCTTTTAGATCTAGCTCATTTTAGATAGTAAAGAGTCCTTAAAATGAGACTACTTCTTGGCAGCAAATTAAAAGCCACATCAATTTACAGACTATTTGCTTACTTTTCTTCCCATTTTCCAGATATGTCTGTCTGAAGTATAAAAATATAATTATTGAAGTCGTATTTTACTCTTGTATTCTTATTTACTGAACATTCTCTTTGTGACTAAATTGCAGAACTGGGAACTAATAGGGATGAAAGTAGAGCCCTGCTGTATGAAACTTAATGAGACTTGGGCGAAAAAGACTGGAAAAAATTATAACATACTGAATAAAATCATCCCCAATAGTGTCAAATACAATAATGATAATATAAGATAAAAAGTATAGAGTGGTTTGGGAATGAGACTCACTTAGGCTACATTAAAGAGTGAGATTTGGGATGAGATCTAGATGATAAGAAAGAGGAAATGGTGATCTGGGGGAAATCATAAATGCAAGAGCCCTGAAACACAAATTTGGCATATTTCTGGGCCCCCCAAAACTGGTATGTCTGGCATTTAGTGTGTCAGGCCAAGTGGGATAAAATATAAAGTTAGAAAGATAGCAGAGTCTAAATTATTTAGGGTTCTAAATGTCACAGTAAGAAATTTTGATTTTCTTCTTCTTGCAGGTCATTTGAGAGTTAGAATGACATATTTGATTTATACTATGTAGGATTATTCTGGTTACTGGATGGATAATGAACTGGAGGTGAGTTGGAAGTAAGAGTAGAAGGCAGGAAAATCAGTTACAAGACCTTCGTAGTTTTCTAGGTGAGAGATAATGGTAAATTGTAGGATTATAGTGGTGAGCTATAAAAAGATCTAGTTTAGATTAGGAGCACATTCAGGGTGGTATGCTATAGGGGATTATGCTAAGTGAAATAAATCAGAAGGAGAAAGACAAATCATGTATGATTTCCCTCAGGTAAAATATAAAGAAAAAAAGCAAACAAATGACAAAACACAACAAAAACAAGTAACTTTGGACTTTGAGAACAGAGCTGAGGTTACCAGAAGAAAAGAGTAGGAGAATCAGAGTAAAAGGTAGTGGGGGGGTCCAGTGAACACTGGTGTAGGATTATTACAAATTTGATGGTAGACATGATGAGATATATATTTTATGAGGTGTGAAAATGAACACCTAAAATTTTATATAGTGTAAAACAGTGTTACCTCCATAAAAATGTATTTAAAAAAATTGTTTGATTCAGAAAATGATTTTGAGTTGATCTATTCATTTTTATGCTGTTTTCATATTTTCAGAACTGTTTACCTCGTGGCTATTTAAAATATTTGATTTTTTTGTTTTACTAACATATCAAGTGATTTATATATAATGCGACCCCCCTCTCTTACCTTTCCTTTCTTTTTTATATTTCTGGAAAACTATACAAAGGAAAGTAAAAACTTTGGGCAATTTTTCTAATATTTTCCTTTCAGGATGTGTTCTGATAGTATACTACAGAACTTGAACAATGTAAATTGATTTTTTTGATTTTTTTAAGGTTTTTGTACTTTTAAGCTTTCCATCAATAATTTTAGGGGTATTTATTTTATTATCCAGAAAAATATAAGAATAGAAATAAACACTGAGATTTTAAGCCACTATTGATTATTAAATTTCCTGAAATATCTGGTCACTTTTTGATTGTGTGATTATTTATAAACCAGGAGACTACATTATATACTCTTTGATCACATTAGTATAACTCTAAGGTAAATCTGAGAATGATCCAGCAGACCATCATCCTAGCTACTTGTGCTGCTAAAGAAGTAGCAATTATTTTAACTTTTTAAAATATAAAGCACATTTTTGGTCGAGATATATGCAAGTACCTTGTAGATTGTAAAACACTTTTGACCCAAAGATTAATAGGATTCTTACAAAGGCTTTTTACCGTGTCATAATTCAAAGAGCGGTTATAGAACATTCATTATACTTCCAGGATCCTTAAGGGGTTTATGGGAAGGCTGGAAATGGATCTTCCTTCATCAAAAGCTATTAACTTGTTTTTTTCCTTTTTGCATAAGGTGTATATTAGTAGATTTGTATTGGGTTTGGAAGTTTTTTGAAGGGAACAGTAGGAATTAATTGTGAAATATGAATGCACATTAATGGAGAGCAAAGAAGCTTGTTTTTCATGTATGTATTTTGATTGGGAAAACAAGCCAAAATTGAAGATTGTAACATCTGTCCTTTAGATAGTGTCACTAGGGGCTAGATCAGACTGTCAGTCTGCCATATTAGCAGTTTCAATAGCAAAATGTCTTAAAATCCTTTTATTTTTCTCCACTTTGATGTAAAAACTGAGAAAAGCTGTTAGTTCTGTGTGTTATAAAAAGGAAATAAATAGGATAATCTTGTAAGAAATTTTTTTTTTTTTTATCGTAATCATTCTTCTTAACTTTGCAAGACTGTTACAGGCAACACTGAAAAGGAGACTCTGGTTTTGCTAGTGGGCCAAAATTTGTCATTCTCAGAATTTCAGTTCTCTCCATAGCAAAAGGGTTAGAGTACTTACCTTGCCTTTCTGTAAAGATTAAGAGGATCCAATTGGGGAATGCTTAGAAAAGTTTGTTAATCATGAAGTAGTATAATATCATTACAGTTCTCATGATTTGAGTCATCATTCCTTTTTTACAGTTAACTGCACACACAGCTTAAATCTTGTCACTCTGTTATGTGAAGTTAGTCCATGTTAGAATACAAAATGACAGGGGTTCTATGAATATAGTCTTCATATAAGCTCTCCCAGGGTCCTTCATCATGATAATAGCTCTGCATCACCCCAATATATTACAACTGCAATTATAGTCCCCCTCACAGTTTTGCCCTGTTACAAGTCCCTTAAATATTGCAAATATGAAAACTCTCACAGTTATATTTTTTTCTTGCCTAATTTAATATTCTAGGGAATTTAGAGTACTTTGAATAATTAATTAATATAATGACAGTCACAGTGCTAATTAAATTTCATTTATTTAATATTTAATAGTTGTCAGGTATTTGTTAAATTCTATAAACTCATTCTTTAATGGTTACACAGTCATGTATTATTATGCTCATTTTAGTTAAAAGAAAACAAACTTGGAGATACTAAATAAATTGTCCAGGGGATAATTTGTAAATGATATAATAGAGCCAGGTTACATGGGGCTAAAATATACATGCTAATTTTTTTGCAATTTCTTTTACAATTTCTTCAGAGTCATTATTTTGGTGAAAAATTAAAAACATTTTAGATAGAAATAAGTATCTTTAGACACTTCAAACTGCCAATCAAGGAAAAGATGACAATTACTCATTTTTTCTCTAACTCTGGGGAAAGAAAATTGCATTCCTCCCTATAAGCACTTGGAATAAATTACTAAGTAATTTGATAAAAGTCTTCACATAAATGTAACTTTCTGTTCCATGTACCCAAGATATATTTTTTTTTCTTTTTTCTCTGTTGAGATCCCTGAGTATATTGAAATGTTTATACCTGCAACTGTAAGAGGATGTAATATCTGGCTAAATTCTGCACATCTACTTTTAACATATTGTGTCAGTCTGCAGATTCTTCATCTCTTATCTCCTATGTGTTGGAGTTAATAATTGGTTTTGAACATGCAGAGCCTATGATATTTAGATTCAAGGATACAGGTTCAGCTCCTACTCACTATTTGTTAGACTGATGTATTGTGATTCAGTGTATCCCACTAAGCTCATATATAAAATGAATGTAACTATTAACCATTTGTGATCTAAGTGCTTTGTTAATTATCAAATGCTATAAATTTGTTAATTATATTATGTAATAAACCATAGATCCTTAGTAATTGAGTAACATTAGGTGCACATATCTAACTTTTAAATTTTAAATATGACAGCTACTAAAATATGTGCCTGTGCTTTGAAAAAAAAACCTGTCTGCTGTGGATAAATTATGCCATTGAAGATCTAACCCTCATGTGACTGCATTTGTAGATAGAACCTGTGAAGTGATGATAAAGGTGAAATGAGGTTCATAAATGTGGTGGCCTAATCAAATGGGACTAGTGCTCTTATATAGAGGCAGACAAGAGAAAGAGACAGAGTAGAACTCTCTCTTCCATGTGAGAACAGAAAGAGAAGTCAGCTGTCCCAAGACAGGAAGAGATCTCTCACCAGAAGTCAAATTGGCTAGCACTCTTATCTTGAATTTCTCAACCTTCAAAACTGAGAAATACATTTCCGTTATTTAAGACACTGTCTTTAGTAATTTGTTGTGGCAACCAGAGCCAACTAATACACCCTTTTTGATATACGAATATATCTAAAAATAGTTGTATCAAATAGACTAATAGTAACTATTAATTTTCTACTGCTGCTTATATCGGTCTGGGTTCTTTAGAGAAACAGTAGGTCTCAGTCTCTGTCTCTGTCTCTGTCTCTGTCTCTGTCTCTCTCTCTCTCTCTCTCTCTCTCTCTCTCTCTCTCTCTCTCTCTCCCTCCCTCTCCCTCCTTCCCCCTCCTTCCCCCATTCCCTTTGTCTCTTCCTCCCTTCTGTATTGGCTCAGAAGAGTCACAAAAATATTGATGCAGTCTGGAGTCTGAACTTGGGGGCAGAATTCTTTATTCCTTGAGGAAGTTTGGTGTTTGCTTTTTAGGACCTTCACCTTCGGTAAGGTGAAGCCCCCCCATATACTGAAGATGAAAGCTAGTCTGCTTTTATTGAAGTCAATTGGTGGTTAATAACATCTAAAAAAATTCCTTCACCTCCACAAAAATTAAAGCAGTAGAGACAAGTCATGTTTCATAAGTTTTTTTGTTGTTGTTTAGAACATGTCGTTTTATTAGCATTCAGCTTAAAAAGCTTTCCACCTTTGAGATGTGAAAATATAAGAATGTTACCTCTTAAAGAAGATACCATTTAGGGTTTGCTATTGGTTTAGAAGAGGTGGAGATTTAACGTTTTATTGTGAGGCACTTTAAGAATTTGTGATTTGGATCCAGGGGGCTGGAAATAGGGTTCCTTAGATTTTCTTCAGGTTTTGAGCGAGCAAAAAGGGTAATTCACTATTTCTGTTTAATAGTACTTTATTATGGTAACATTTTTTATCATAACATGATAGCATTTTATTTATTTATGCATACCTACTAAATAAATATTAAGCATGAAATGTAAAAAATGTACAAACATCACCAGAACAGTTAATAGCATGTTTAAATAAGAGAGTTGAAAGGAGGGGTTCATTATGTCCTGACTTTCTACTGATTTGAAGGAGGAGGAGGGAGACTTAGAATAAAACACAGTAAGTCAAGTTTAATTGTTTCTAACTATATATGCCCATATTAAATATTAAAATGTCTCCTTAAAGAATCAAAAGCAAAATCAGGTTAGATTATAAAATAGATTTCATGAATAAAACCTTTCTAATTTTTATTGTTAGAAATTAGAGGAAGTCTGTCAAATATTACACCTATAGAGATGTGACATGTTGGCAGGGAAATACGGAAGCAGCAAAAAATAATTTATTTTATTTATATTGAATCTAAAAACATTTATAAAACAATTTAGTATGTATGTTTTGCATTTAGGTTTTTGACAGAATGACTATATATTAAGCATTTTTGCATTTGTCTTGTCTCTCATAATTCCTATCTATAATAAATGATGTAAATTTTGTACTTGTGTTGGCTTAGATAGGGAAAAGCTAAAATTCAGCCAAATATCTGACTAAGGTAATTAAATAATACATAAAAGGAAATCTTAAATTCAGAAATCATCAAATAATATTCATGCTATCACAGAATACAGTTTTCATTGTGTGGGATTCTTATTTTCCAGATAACTTCCTTGACTGCATCGCTTAAAATAATGTATACAAATTTGTTGCAGGTTTTATACTGTTATTTTTATTTATGTTGTATTGCAATACTTGGATATTAACAGATGCTTGTATGCTAAGGCAGAAATGTGACTAGAAATCGTTTTTTCAGCTGCTCACTTTTAAAGTTGCATGTGAATTCTCATTTAATAGGCTCCGTCTGCCTTTAACAAATATTTGTTGAGAATGCTCCATTTTTTTCTAGGTGTTGAAGACAGTTAAACATAAGAGTCTGTACCGATATATTCTAGCCATTTATTTGTGCTAACAAGGTAGCTTTTTATCTTTGTTGATGTTGTTATGGTATTACTTTATTACTGGATATATGAAATAAATTTAAAAATTAAAGTATTTCAATATAAAATTATTGTGTAGAAAGTTAAATTTGAATAAATATGATTAAATGTTTAGTTGTGAAATAGAAGAGGGTTATTGAGTGAATAAAAGGTTGTGGGTTATTTGCATATTTCGCAGAATTATAAGAATATTAGAACCTACTATATCTAAATAAAGTATAGCTTGCATATAGAAAATTAAGGAATAGGCTACAGGGAAACTGGAACCTAAAATATTAAACTGTTTACCAATGCTTGTGCAGATAAAGAAGTGGGGCCTGCAGCTAAGACAACCAGGTGTGTTTCATACTAGCATAAATACTCTTAACCTAAATGAAACCCGACATTTTGTTTTGTAAGTTATTCATTACGTTGAATGAGATATTTCTCCTATCTGTATGCTATTTATATTTACTGTGTTAGGTGGGGCTTTACATCTATTTGGGTCACATTTTGAGCATATTTTATATAGAAAGGGTCTCTGATCTCAGGACCAGTATAAACCTACTGAAATCCACAAGCAGATAGTAAAAAATATATTCATTTGTCTGCATCTCAGTGGGAATCCTAGGAAATATATGATTTACATATAGGTTCAAAAGAGTACCTGTAGATCTGCAAAGAATATAGGAAAATAAATATTTTGGCTTGTTATAAAAATAGATTCTCTATAAACTGCTTTTAATCTTGAAATGTAATATTGAATTTCTACAAGTTAAAATTTACTTGTCACTTTTTCTTCTTTTCAAATGCATAGAAAAATTTTGTCATTATTAAATAAAGGTATTTTGTAATTTAAAATATGCTTTGTATTAAACAAGATCTTACAATGAGCATTGATTTAGTATTTTTTTTTCCATATGCTGGGTGTAAAAGAATGAATTAACCAATTTCTTTTCTTAAGAGTTAAATATTTAGAGATATTCTCACTTCTTTTAAATGTTGTTTGAAACAGGAGATTCTTATTTTTCTGTTTTATTAAATTTTTCCATTGAGAAAGTATTTATGATCATAACTACTCATTTAATTGTTTTTTTAAATCATCATAAAATAGAGAATTTATGAAAAGTGAAGGTTGCAAAATTATATTATATCTAATAGTAGATACATTACTTGTTGAATGTGGTAAATCTATGAATTTTTATTAAATGGATTTTACATCCAATAATTTATTCTTCATTATGAATTGTTTTTCACTATTGTTGATCTTCAGCTAGCCAATTATTCCAGCTTAAAACATGCAATTAGAAAAAATAACAATGTGTGTTATTAGAAAATATCTAGCTTAAAAATTTTCTGCAAATTGATATTGCCTGAGAATGTTATATTTTTTGCCAAATATATTAATACATTAAATAATAAATTCAGAGTTCAAACATGAATTTAAATTTCTGTGAGCCAAAACTTTGGAATTTGAAGAACAAAAACTTAAAAAAAAAAAAATTGACTCTATTTGTATTGATAGTTATCCACAGCCTTTATAAATCCATGGTTAAAGCAAAATATTATTGTAAGCTCAAGACTGTTCTGCTATCTGTCAGGCTTTTACATTTTTCAGTGAAGTCTCTAATTAAAATAAGTTTTCTCTATGAGGTTAATATTAATGGAGAGCAGAGTCATCATAATTAAAATTTAAAACTGTTCAGTTTTTACTTTGAAAATAAAACAACTGTTAGGGGAAAGAATACAAATATATGTTATGTGTTCAAGAATGGTGAATGTGTAATTATGCAGAAACAGATAAATTTGTGTTGTAAAAGTTTTAATTTCTTTTGGGGAGCTTTTGCTCAAATGGTTTGGGGTAAATTTTCAATGCAGTGTGTGCTAAGATTGAACCATGCAACTCTCATTGACGTTAATGGGAATCTCTGGGCTAAATCCTATCATGCTGGGCTGAAAATGTACCCCCTAATGTTTCAGTAGTTTTTTGGCTACCATAGATGCTAAAACAGAACTACTGTGGTCCGCAGTAAAAATATATATTTATACAATTGTAAAAAAATATTTATTTGATATAGGGTTATGTGAACTGTTACAGAGCATTCAAGTCTAATACACTACCTCTTAATATTGAAAATAGTGGTGTTCAATGAACTAAACTATACATTTTACTTCAAACAAGACAGAGGTGCTATGCTTCACTTTAACTTTGTTTTACTCCTTGCTATGATTCTGAAAAGAAGACACTATGGTACAAAGTGAGAGCACCCAGTGGATTCATTAATGTAATGCCATATGTTAGAAGTATTCTTACAGCTTCCTTCTTTTTCCCAGTTGTCCTTATTTTTAATCTAAGTACATCCAAGACTTCAAAAACATTTTATCTTTTGTAAGCTACGCTTTGAGTTTTGCTTATTTTATTCTTCATTTTTCTGGATGAGGCAAAGTACATGAATATAGCCTGTAAAGTATGCTCCTGTTTTTCCCTTTTCTATTTTGGTACAAATAAATGTTTTATTGATACAGAGCTTTGCCATTGAATCTTTTAAAAGCTCATTGTAGATTAATGAAAACCTATTGCAAAACTCATTTATCATATATTAACTGTATATGTTGTTTTGTTCATAGAAACGGGTGACTTTAAAAATAATCAACAAAAACAATTTTTATCATTGAAGAATGACAATAGAATGTTTTTTATTGAGGAGTTTCATTTTAGTAGGGTTCAAGTATGAAACATCTAAGTTTTTTTTTTATTATTAATGTTTTATGTTTTTGTTTAAATAACTATGATTATAGAAGTTTCAGAAGCAATACAAGGAAGAAGTGTAACTTGAAGATGTAACCTTAGCCTATTGTATCTCTCATATATGTGTGTGTGTGTGTTTGTGTATACATGTATGTGAGATACGACATCATGTTGACAGTGTATCTAAATTAAGTGAAAGAAAATGAATAATATTAAAGCTATGTTTTTTATTTTGGTGAAAGAATCGTAGAATAATTCCATAGCATCCCTAATTTATAAAGTTAGGTTTCCCTGTGTCAAGCATTCTTTTATTCACTTTATCCATATTACTATTACTCTAGTCCTAAAGAACCATTAGATGAATAAAGTACTTGGAATTAGAGAGAGAGAGAGTACATTTAAGAGTGATGAAAACTAGTTTGAACTTTGTGAGCTCAGAATGCCTCTGATTCCATAAAGAATCATCTTCAAATCAATCAGATAAAAAATGGAAATTTTTGACTTAGGGGATAAGTCATTTCAGGTCATGATCATGGAAGTTGTAGTTGAAACTCTTGGGTTAGCATGGATACTAAAGAAAAAGAAGCCGGATATGAGGTAAAAAGTCTGGGAAATAATCCAGTGTAAGAAAAGAGAATTTGAAAAATTTGGAAGATTATGGAAATGAAAGACAGGAAGAAATAATTACAAAAAAAGTCATTAGATACTTAATGTTTCATAATGTTATTAGTATATAGACTTAGAAATGTCAGTTTAGTTTATTGATCTCAAAGTCTATTCAATAATTTTAAAGAAATAGAGTTTGTGGTCTAAAATACTGAAATTTGGGTGAAAAGTTAATAATTAGTATCTGTCATGAAGATTGTTAAAATTATTTCAAGAAATTGGCATTGAAAAATGGAGTCATAGGTAATGACTATGATGTAATAGGAATTAAGGAAATATATCTTTTGTTGGATTCTTCCTTTTGGTTGGATGAACAAGACTTGCATACATCTACCATTCTGAAGGTATGTTAATTTATAATCTAAACTGGTTCTCTTCTGACAGTGAAAAGGGGCTATTTATATTTACTCTGGGACAATAGGCAGACTTGGAGACTGTGCGCAACAGAGTGGTATATAATGATTACCCTATTTTCAGATTGAAGAAAATAAGCTTAGTGATTTTTAATTCTAACCTTTTTGGGTGGGCAAGCTGTTTTAACAGAAAGCTTTTACAGTTCTGGATGATATAGTTAGTATAAGCGTTGTGACATTTGTTCCTGAGATAATTGAATCCAGTGACACTTTCCCAATAATTGGTCATAATGCAGAGGCAAAATTTGTAAGGCCTGTGTCAATTGTTTCATTATTTATTAAAGAGTATCTTCTTTGCAATGAAAGGGAATGACAGAAATACTCCATATGACCTTATAAGCAGCTTTAACATAGGCTTGTGCCTACAGCATATAAAAGAATACAACAGAGAGTAACATCCTTTACAAGAGAAAATTACAAGAATACAGGTGTTTTGGTTTCTTTTTTTTTTGGTGTTCAGGTTTTTCTTTTTCCTTCTTACATTTTGTTTTTAGAGATATCTTAAATGGGTCATCAAGGATTTAGATTAAACTTTATTTGTATATTTTAAGTCAATTTTCATCTAAGATTGAATATTTTCCAGATAATTGCGGTAGGAATGTTAGGTGATATGATTGCCCTTGTTTTATGCTAGGGGATTTGATTTAGTCTGGTTTTTATTATACTACTGAATTTTCCTAGTCCTCCTTCTGCCTTATTGTGTACTGTTCTCCATAGTCCCTCAAGCTGAAAATTGATCTCCAGTCAATAGTGTGCAGTGATTCAACTTGCTTGTAATCAGTCCCACTCTGTGAATGAAATTCATCATGGGAGACTTGATTACTATCTGTGACCTAGCTGAAAGGGCTGTCATGCTGCCTGAAACTTGGATGCTTTGGATGTTTGCCATAAGGAATTCTTTGCCCACCAAAAGGGCTAAATTGAGCAGAGATGAAGGACTTGTGTTTATTGATTTCTTTTTACCCTTTGCCTCTGAATTGCTGGGAGATACAATATGAATTTTAAAGCAATATACCATTAGCATTTAAGTAAAATACTTTCGTAAATCTTTCTGACATGAGTTCATGTAATTTTATAAAATGAAACAGGTTTTATAATAAAAAGACATTTATCTGGCTAATAGAAAATCAAATCTTTCACAATTTTGTGTAATTTTGGACCTGCACTTGAAGGTTAATAGTAATGTCAGTTTTCTTCTAGTAGGGATCAAACCATCCTTTGTTTGATATCAAGTCTGTCCTTTGATGTTTAAGCCTTTTTTTACCCCTCTTGCTCTCTCTCTCTTTTTTCTTTTCCTGGTTTTGAGTCTATTCAAATGTAGATTATTTGTTTTTTTTATTTATGAAAAGTATAAATATAAGCCAAAAATTTTTCTAGAGGAGAATAAAAACACCTATATTTCCACAAATTTAGATTTTGTTAAATTTGTGTTGATGTCCTTCTAGATATCTCTCTGCATGCACTTGTTGAATTAATGATATTTTTTAAAGTGCTTTTCTTTATTCAACAGCATGTCAGGAACATTTATTAGACAATAAATTTAAGTCTATGTATTCTCTTTCCATAACAGTACAGAATTCAGATATTTGACTCATTTTCTAATGGTGAGTATATGGATGTGTTTCCAATGATATTGTATATATGACAAAGGAATAACTGTGTTATTTAAAGATTGCATAATGTCTGGAGGGAGCTACTTACGCTGTCTGTGCAGAAAGGAATGTGTTACCAGAATATAGTCGCTTCTCAGAAAACTTAAGGATATTCAATGGAGTTGGGTCTCCTTTAGGACCTGAAATCAAGATATAAATTGGGGAGGTAGGCACATTTTACTGTCTTAGTATTCTTTGGCATCTATTGACAATCTTTTATTTGTGTAACTAGTAAAAAATGACTATTCCACTCCTGCCTGTCCTCATAATTTTATTCTCAAATTCTCAGAAGAGAAACAATTTAGGTTAGCATGGGTCAGATGGCTTCTGCTTTTCTTTTGCTTCTTTTTTTTAAAATTTTATTTTATTGAAGGGACACTGCATCATAACTTTATGTAGCTTTAAAATATGCATCATTATAAATCAACATCTGTATGTAATACATTAAGTTTACCACCAACAGTTCTATTCTATTCATCATATAATTGACCCTTTTATCTGACTTGCCTACCTCTCTCCCCTTTCCCTTCTGGTAACCACTAATTTGATTCTATAGACTAAAAGTCTATTTTTGTTTGATTTAGTTCATTTGTTTGTACACCACATATGAGTGAAATAATAGGTTATTTGTCTCCTTGTGAATTATCTTGCTCATTATATAGCTTCCCTCTAGGTCTATCCATAATGTTGCAGATGGCAGGATTTCATCTTTTTTTAGCAGCTGGATAACTTTCCATTATGTATGTATATCACATCTTCTTTATGCATTCATCTGTCAATTGACATTTATGTTATTTTCAGATTTTGGCTGTTGTAAATAATGCTGCAGTGATCATGGGGATGCATATATCTCTTTGACTTAGTGTTGTGTTTTTCTAGTAAATACACAGAAGCGGGATAACAGGATCATATGGAATTTCTATTTTCAAATTTTTGAGGAATCTCCATACGGCTTTCTATTAGGGTTATGCCATTTTGCCCTCCCACCAGCGTGTATAAAGTGCTCTCTTTTCTCAAAATCCTCACCTATACTTGTTCGTCTTTTGGATAATTGCCATTCTCACAGGTGTGAGGTAGTATCTTATTTTTATTTGCATTTCTCTAATTACATGGAATGTGGAGCATCTTTTCATGTACCTATTGGCTAGCTCTGTGCCTTCTCCTCATTTTTTAATCAGCTTATTTATTTATTTGTTATTGAGTTTGATGAGTTCTTTATATATTTTGAATATCAGTCCCTTTCCCAATGTGTGATAGGCAAATATCTTCTACCATTCCATAGGATGTCTTTTCCACTTTGATGATAGTTTCTCTCAATGTGCAGAAGCTTTTTAGTTTGATGTAGGTCCCTGCTTTTCTAATCAGTTAGGTTCAAGAGGATCAGTGTCTCTTATTTAGCATGTCAATAGGGATAGTGTATGTGTGAAATGAACCTTATAAAATCTTAGTATATGCTCTTTTCACAAAAAAATATGTATTTAATATATGACTTTGTAATCATCATGGGTTTCTAAATCTATCATCCAGTTTGTCAATAGATGTATTTTTTTTGCTTAATAAGGCTAAATTTTTCTTAAAATTTACTTTATGCAAAGGATTCACTCCAAGTTTTTTAAAGCATATGCTTTGATTAAGCAATTTAATCAAACTGGATTATAAGTAAACATACTTCTCAAGCAAAGTAGGAACTGGAATAGGAGAGAACATTTGTAAATTTATTAGTGGCTTCCATTTCTGTTTTGAATTACCATCATAAATTGATTTAAAAGCAAACTATATCTTGATTAAATCCTTTAAAGAAAAGCTGAATTGACCCATGTCACTATTAAGAGTGCAGATATTTGAAATGCAAAAGTATAAGAAATCTCTGATAAATGAAATTCTTGAATAATTATAAGTATTCTAGTTTAAAGGGGCTTCAAATTTATAAAGTGAAAATTAGCTGCCAAAATTTTCAGTTGTATTGCAAATATTTCTGATATGCTGTCACCTACTAATTTCTAAGTTAGGTATTATAAAAATGATATATCCTATTGATGTACTATCTTATAGTGCCCGAGGAACATTTTTTGAAATATGAAGTTTCTAATTGCAGTTGAAGTTATGAATGAAATCATATTATACATGTTTGGAGTCCAGAAACCACTCTGGGAAATAGTGTTTTAAGATTAATCACTTATAATGTATTTCTTGAGATTTTTCTTTTTATCTTAAAAAACTATGCCCAGTGAAAAATAGTCTGCTTAGTTGGAGTTGTGTTGCTACTCAGGATTTTATTGTACCTATGAAATATAACCTCTTTTGTTGATCAGTGCCAAAGTCCACCATGAACTATGGAACATTTGTTAAATAAGCCAGTGACTAGAGTTTGACAGAAAAAGAAATCACTTTAATTAATTAATGATGTGCTCTTTATTATGTTTTTGAGTTGTAGTATATATATATATGTATGTGTATATATCTATATCTATATGTATGTATATAGTAGGGAGGAAAGTGAAACCTTTCCCTATTTCAAATAAAAAATGGCCTCTAATGTAGTTTTTATATAATTTCAATTGAAAAATATATATAAATTAAGCCTCAGTGAAGATAAAACTATTACATCAAATTTTGAGGATATTATTTTGAGAAAGCCCAGTATTTTAGATCAAGATTAAATAATTTATTATCTTGGAAGCTTGACACTGCTGCTGGTACAGTGAAAGAATTCATTTTCCATTAATGGGTAAACTCACCCATGTGCTCAATAGTATACTTTACAAATAAATATGATAGAGAATTTCTTTCATTTGCTGTGGGGGAATGAGACGGGGTGCATATGGCTATCTTGACTTAAAAGTGATCTTTTTACCAATAAACCACAGATGAAAATGGCTTGTATTGGTTCAAGTTCTAAGTACATGGAAATATTTATGGAAACTTTATTGTCTTTGGATTATTTTGTAAAGTAAATAGAAAAGAACTCATTGTGGTATTCCCTGGTGTCTTAGGCCATTGAAGTGTAGATCATTTAAAGCACCAGAGATCTGAGTTCATGGCCTGGGTTGATGGAAGATACTGGTAAAGAGATATTAGCTACTAAAAGTTTTTTTTTTTTTTTTTTTTTTAACATTCTAATTCATGCTTATTAGTTTGTTCATCTTGGCCCTTCTCCCAGGCCCTGGGATGCAAATCTGGGTCCTTGGGATGTATGTAGACTGTGCTTGACCGAAAGCAGTGGGACTGACTACTATCCACCAGGTGTGCCTGTAGCAAAGTTTTAAGGGGTTTATTGAGTTGAAATGAAAGTAAAAGGAAGCTTTATATTAGATTCCTAAATGCTTTCAAAGGAAAAAAAACAGAATGGCCACTATCAAGATCACTCTCACTAAATATTCAAGGCAATTTTCTTCCTTACACAAATTAATCTTTTCCCACAGGTCTAGAATATGTCCTTAGAAACAAGGTTTTTCTTGCAGTATTTTAGGATGCCAGAAAAAGTTCTGCAGGTATCTTCAGTTGTGTTTTACTTTGTTACTGTCTTCTTTCTTTCTCTTGTTAGGAATAACAATCATGAATGCAATGTTATATAATGCATTTTTAAAATAATCCTAAACAGGACTATAAAATGTCTTTTTGAATTCAGTTGAGTTATATATGTAAGATAGCTTTGGTAGAGTTTTTCTATTCATAAAATTGAATTTGGTAAGAGATTTGTTATCCTAATAGGTTAACTGGAGACAAAATCTGGTCTTGAATTGGAATTGGAGTCTAGAATAATATTGAATAAAATTTCCTAAATTCACATCCTGGATACAGTATTTACTTCCTCAGTAAACATAAATGAATAACTTATAATTTATATGCAATTATATCTTTGCCTTTTAAAAACACATTTATAAACTGTTTTCATGAAAAATATAATTATTTCTGCTTTTCCTTGGAAGAGCTTGCTTAAAATAATATAACTAGCTTATTAAAAACAAACAATGTTAATAACCCATTACCTATATTTGTTTAAAAAATAACCTTAAAGGGTCATTCTATCTTTATGGGGAATTTGTGTATGGGGTTGTAGGAAGGGTTTATCCTACACAGATGGGGGATACCTAAAAAAGCAGTGCTTAATAAAGAGATTCCTTTTCATTCTGCTTTATTCTTAAAAGCTTTTTAAAAAATATCATTACTGTTTAAGATTATACCTGTAATGAGAAATCACAGCATGCATCTTGAAAAATGGTTCCACTTCATCTTTTCTCATTCATCTCCTAGTGCAATTATAAATGCATGAGTTCAATGTATGGCTATTCAGGTCAGATTCTCTTTCAGGACTGATGTTCCTGTTATACAGTTTATCCATCTATTAACATCATGAAATGTCAAAAGCTTCCTTTTTAAAGAAGAGAATGTCAGTTTCTTTTTTACTTAGAGCAATTTCCCCAGCAAAAGAGCAAGAGATTTGACAGTTGGCAGTGATCAGGGCAAAGTCTGCCTGATGATTTGAGGAAATCAGAAGGAATGTTCAAATATCTATTAAGGTGCCCACAATTTCTATGGTCATGAGACAATGCATGAGATAAAATGGAAACACAGATTGACGGATCCATGCACATATGTAAAAATGCTTCATGTGATTCTAAATTTCAGGTTATAAGAAGTGTTTGTTCATTCATATAAACTCAAATTCTTAGGTGACGTTTCTCCTGTGACCTATTGTGATTACATGAAAGTAAATTGTTAATTACTTATTTAATTAGCTATTTTTAGTCTAAATATTTGAAACTTTCATGGTTAATTGAAATTTTATTTATTTTGCATGTATTAATAATGGTGGAGTAGTGGTTATGTTGGCTCCTTTGACCAAATGAAATCCACATATGTCCTAAGGACCCAAGTTTGCATCTGGGGGCCAGAGGAAACAATCAAAATTAACAACGAAGTAAAATAAATAAAATAGTTTTAAAAAATGAGGAACCAAAGACATCATGTATATGGAAAAGGCTTTAGAAAAAGAACAATGATTATACATATTAATATTGAATATAGAAGATTTGACCCTATGCATTCATTTGTAAAATGCATTATCTATAACATTTAAGTTGCTTTAAAATACCGCAGCTATGAATTTGCTAATCAAATTAATTGTAATCATTTTACAGTATATACATATATTAAATCATCATGTTGTATGCCTTGTAATTTTTTGAAATAATATTTAAAGGATATTCAGATCAGTGAGAGACTACACAAGTCACACAGTTTTTAAGATGGTTTTCAAATTCACTGGGCTTCTTTTTAAATCACTGAGAGTTCTCCTTTTCTCACGGAATAGATCAGGGTGACTTTTTCTTTTCCATTTCAAAAATGAGTTGGATGTGCAGAATGATTTGGTTGCTCTCCACACTCCATTTGGGTTGAAAATAACTTTGCCAGTGCGTAAGTGTGGCATTCAGAGGAGACCGTGTGGTCCTGTAAGATTTGTGAGGCAGGACCTCTGCTCCTTTCTTTCATTTTCATTTCATGGGTAGAACTGTGCTGGCTTGAGAAGATCTATCTGTTTAGAGTTTCCCCTCTAAATGGAAAGTAAAGAGCATAGAGGGTAGCAGGTTATTTTGGTGGCTTGTTTTGCTCACTGTGTAATGTGTGGGGAGGCGCGAGGGTGGAAATTGGGCTCATTATGCCTTTCAGTTTATTCGTTTGTTGGTCCCCTGTCAACCTGCCAGCCCTCTCTGTGGGATAACTGCCCTTTGTATAATAATCTGCCAACATTCATGGTGGTTGCATTCACTGTACCCATTCTGCTGTGGAACTCCATTACAACTGGGGTTTGAATGCAAAGCTTCATATCTGGGTATAAACAGTGTACTGAGCCACAAAGGCATCCTTTGTATTTTTTTGGACTCCTTATAATCCCCTCCTATTTAAACACACACACGCACACACACACACACAACTAGCTTTGAAGAGGCAACTTTTCTGGAAAGAGGAAGGAAAAATACATGCAGTTACCTCTCTGTTCCATACTTTCAATAATGCGGTTTTGGGGGAGGGGGATGTTTCTAATATTAAAAGCTAGTTGTTTCCTACTCTAAAGTGGACTTGTTTGAGGCTAATTCTCTACCTGTGGAGGTGGAGGTGAATTGACCTTTGTTTTCTTGCAGTTACCTTGCCTGGCAGGTGGCCACTTTGATTATTCTTGGCTTGTGCTTTAGAAGTGCCTCTCTGATCCTTGTAAACTCCTGCTTTGTCTACAGCAGTCTTATAGGATGCTTAACCCCAAACTCTCTTCTCTAGGAAAGGTGTGCCCTGACCTCTCTGTGGTTACCTCCTCTGAGTCTCTTGTTTATTCTCTCTTGTCTGTGGGCATGTGAGGTGGATTTGAGAATAAAAAATGACAGAATCGTCTAACAGCAGACAAGTGACACATATTAAACTGGGAAGATTGCTGTTCCTCTTAACACATCCGCACCAATCACTTTAGAGAAAGAAATAAAGTCCTGAGTTGTGAAGAAAAGAACACAATAAGGATGCTATCATAAAATGAGAGACACTATGCCACTGCTTTTTTTCATTCTGTGCCTCCCCACCTTGATGGGAGCTTCTGAAGCTTATATTTGACATAGATAAATATCATATGCTCATTCCTTTTGTGAAAAAATAGTATAAGCTGATATTTATATTATCACTTGCTTCATATGTATATATTCAGTTAACTGATGAACTTATATGTGACCATGAAAGTCAGTGCTTCTTTGAAGAATTCTTTGTTTTTTTTTAAGACACAGCAGTCTATTTATATTACTGTACCTTGGTTGTTTAGCTAGAACACTGACCTGCATAAATTCTTATCTTTACTTATACATATACATACATATGTATCAAATTTATATTGTGTGTATTTGTGTATACATATAAAATACACATACACTCTCTAAAGATGGCAGTGTCAGCGAATATCTTAATGAGTAATGATAGATGCACATCAGTTCTAGGTCTTTTAGCTATGGTAATTGAAAGAAAGAAATCCTCATTAATTTGTGATCTCTTTTGCATTGACTTTTAATGTGTCTTCAGAATAATATTTCAGGACTTTATGACAGCACACAGTGAAGCAAAGTTATCTGCATATTTGTTATTTTTTAGGTGGTTCTCAAAATTGAGTGTGCTTATGAGTCATTATGGGTACCTTTGTGTAAGAGAGAGGGAAGGTTTATTTTTCATGCTTTATGACATAGATATTTGCTTGTTCAATAAACATCTTGATTTTCATACAAAAAGATCAGAAACCATAATTCAAGGAACTTGAGAAAAACCATCATGTGTAGCTTCTAACATAAGTGTTTCATTCTTTGTGAGACTGCTCATCAACTGAGAAAATGTCACTATGCATTCTAAATTTGATTATCAGAAGAACCATTTAATCTATTAGACTCTCATTTTTATATATGTATTTAAATATTGTTCAGATAGTACTACAAACACTTTTCATTCATCCTTCAGTAACTATTCAATTAAATGAACATCAGTGTGTAAATTGTAACATTATATATGAATGGGCATTATTATAGTCTTCTGATTAATTTTATGTAAGCTGAAAGAATGTAACAGTATTGTGAAAGCTTACTTTACATTAGATAGAGCTTGCCAAGTAAAGTCATTTCCATGTTTTAGCAAACTTGACTTGTGGTCATCCCATGTTTCACACATGGGATGTGTAATTCCTAGTTCATGCTATGACTCTCGTTGCAGAGTACTGATGATAATATGTATATTTTTTGCATGTGTTTTAGTAACCATTTATAGGATATTAAAGAGCATTGTAACTGAAATTGCCTTGCCCTTTGTATATTAGTATAAATTGGCAAGGATGTCTCTATTACTTGGCAGTAGTTTTGTATGATGATGCAGCTCAAGGGGATACTATTAGATCTCTTGGTCCTTAAGTTTGTGAAACAGGTTTCTGGTATTCTATTTCCTGCCTGCCAGCTTATTATCAGAAGAGACATTCTGGCAGTAACCCTTCAGACTGATAGAAGCTGATAGTCAGTTTGGTGAAAATAACTGGGAAAAAAATATTATTGTAATTCCTTTGATGGATAATTCTACCAACTGTGGCTGTACCCTGCTTAGGAGACTTTTCTACTTGCCTTGACTACCACATGAAGAATGTGAATTTGGATAGATTATCTATGCTTGTTCTGCACTTCATGAAGTACTCCATCTGCGGAAGTAGGGTTTTATTTGGGAACCTGTGATGTGATGATTAGGCTTGTGGTTTAGACAGGACATGCATCAGGCTCATCATCCCTCAAACTAAATTGGACATTCTCTTCTAGAGAACAGTTCTGCTCAACTCCCGTAGAACTACTTGCTACTGACACAACTAACTGTATCAATCCTCACTTTAAAGTCCAACCCCATATATCACTTTCTCAGTGACTCCTTTCTCACCCTCCTTATCTTTGAAGCTCCTAGTATAGCAGTTAATGATTTCTGACTATTTTCATCACACTTTTGGAAGACAGGGAGAGTGCAATCAACATTCTCAGACTGGTCTTTCAGTATAGCTTTCTTTTTTCAAATCCCCAGGGTATCAAGAAGGTAGTAACTACTAAATAAAAACGGAATGAATGCAAGTGACAATTGGATATCTCTTTGTAAGGTTGACTTCAGTATGTTATCACTCACTGATTATGAGTTAGCAATGTTGCTGTTGTCCAGTTAACTCCATGTAATGTATACCTGTCCATCTCTCTTAAACTATTTCACTTATTCTGGAATATTAACGTATCTCGAGAGTGATGCCAACTTGCTCCTTTAAAAACTTTCACAGCTGTTTTCCAGTAGTGTTTAGCAATAACAGTGATAATAATGTTGATGGTGATGATGATGATACATCAAGAGCTAAAAGATTTTCTTGGGTTTCTTTATTGATTTTTACAGTACTTTTCCTTCTTTCCCTCTTAAAAGTGTGAGGGGGTGTTCTGATGGCATTTGCTGGGTTGAGGAACCATGGCAACTTGGAAGTAGAAGACAAATTTATTAACAATTACTTTAAAATAGTTTGCTTTAAATGCACTCTTTTAGTTGTAATTGTAGTCAAATAACATTAGATTTAAAAATACCTAAGTTATATTTGTTTTCTTATGCTTGGTATAGTAAGTTGTATGTTAGTTTTTTTTATTATTGCAAAATCATTTTGTTAATGTATAATTTATCAAAGTGAATGTGATTTTGGGAAATAACTGTAATAAGTCTCCATTCTGTATTTCCCATAAGTAAATATGATAATTTATTTGTTATCTTTTTCTAGACTCTTCTCTGTTTATGCAGAATATATATATAATAGTGTATGTTTTACATATGTATTATCTGTATATGCATACATACATGATATCATCATTTAAAGCACTTAAAATACTCGTTTAAATTAGAAAAATGGCTGTTCTGCAGGATGTTCTCTTGGATATTTTTGTGACCTGAAAACTTACCTAAGAATTTTTTTCTCAGTTGTATATACGGATTTATTTCTTAACTATCAGGTCTATAGTAGTTCTTTATTTCTCAAGTCCACAAGTTAAATATTCATTCCTGTATTCTTGAACATTATCATTGTTTTCACTATTTTCTTACGTTTTTAGCTGTAGCAGACATTGTGGGATATTTGTTGGAGCATTAGTGCAAGTATTTTTGAAGACTGCTTGTGAAAGTGGAATTACAACTGATTTTATGAAATATAAAGTGTTTTGTAAATACTTATTGCCAAAACACTAAAATTTGGGAGCTTTTCCTATACATTGTTATTTTCAAAGCAGGATCTTTATATGGCAGTTTAAGTACCATTTGAGAATTATTAAATAATATATATCCATTGCAGGAAATTTAGAAGGAATCAAAGAATACAAAGAAAAGCTTTTTAATCTTATCATAGAACAGGCACTGTTACTCTTCTTATACATATACTTCCAGTCCATGTTTTCGTATCCATAAATTTTACTCTTGGTAACTCAACAGTTTTATATTCTCATTTTCTTATTTGATTATAGTAGAGGCCTTTTACCCGCATCATTAGGACACTGAGATACCAATATACTTATTACTTAATAGTTTATTGTAATATTTATATATACAAAACTAGGAATTTTATTTTGATACTTAATCTATCTCCCTTTTTGGCAATTCCAAATAATAATTATCTTTTATGTAAAGCTTTCTGTTTTTCATATTAGTCTCTTGGGCATATTAAAGGACATATTAAAAGTCATATAATTATTGGGTTAAATAGTAGTAATATTATAAAGGCTCTTGATGTCCTTTGCCAAATTATTTCCCACAGAGATTGTACCAATTATAGTCCCTCCTGCAGGATTAAAGTGTGCCTATTTAAGCATTCCCTGGCTGCTGCTGAAGAATGTTTATGATGCTTAGAGGGCCTCCACTCCATTTCATTTCTTCGAGTCTCAGAATATTGTGTCCTATGTATTATAAACACTTCTCTATAGTTTTGGCTTAGATTTACAACTTGGACTAAAGCTTGTGAGCCTACAATTTGACCATAAATTATTAGACAATTCATGACTATTTGTTAGGTATTTTTACATGAGCTGTGAGTAGTAGGTAGCCACTATGCACTATTGAATTATTAATTGTTTGATAGTGATAATGAAAACTGTTGATTCTCTTTCTGGAGCCACAAACATAAAATTTCCTTTCTGCTTGGTGTATTTCTGAGAGATCCCTGCAGAGACCTTATCTCTTGACTTTGTTTCTCATACACACTCTGTACTTCAGGGTAGGAAAACAGGGCCAGTTATCTTTTTTTTTTTACTTGCCATTTCTTCTTTCATATTTCTCAACATTTTGTGACAAGCTATATTCTTTTGAGACACTTTCCACATGACTTTATGACTTGTGGCACATTCTTCATGGGTCTCCCCATCATTTTCTTCATTTGAGAGCACGCTAGGACAAGTCTCATAGGTTTTTTCCTTTGTTTTTTTCACCAAATGTTTAACCTTGTTTTCAGTAGTACCATATAACCCAACTCTTGTAAGTTCACCCAATTGCTGTGATTATATTACATTGCATTAGCGACAGAGATTCCAACTTTCTTAATCATAAAAATAAGACCTAAATCTCTGAATATAGTTTCCTATTCTTCCAATCTATTTTTCTCAGACGCTTTCATAGCATCAAATTCATGAATACATTGCTTTTCTTCCTTATTCATGTTAGAGCCTTGGGTCGTCAGTTTTCTTACAGCTAGTCATTCAAATACTCCAAAAAAGGCTTGCTCTTCCCTTCATCACACTAGCCTGGCAAGGCGCCTCGCTATGTGTCAGAAGTGATGTGTTGGAAGGACCCTGCTGTTTACGCTAGTCCTTACTTTTATGCTGACTAGCAATGTCACCTTGGTAGGTTACTTCACTAATCTAGGCTGTTAACACTGTAGTGTTTGGACTATATGATCATTTTCTATATTATAATAGAAACTAGATACAGATACCATATGGAAAAAAGGTTTCATAGTCAAATGAATTTGGTAAATGCCACATATTGTTCCCGCTCAAAAATTCACACTTTCTCATAACAGCTAAAAGGCTCTGATAATTCCTATAGGGAGAAAAATGATTCAACATTTTTTATTTCAGAATTTCTCAATATTTCGATTATAGAGTCTCACCCATTTAATTAATATCTGCAGAAAGTGAGTTCAACTAGGCACACCATGGGAAATGTTGGAGCAGATTATTTTGACATGACTTATTTTTGATCTTTAATATGATTTTTGTAATTTGTTTTATGTGCTTGTTCAGCGACTAAGAATTTTTAGGATACATACACTTTAGCTTCTTCATAATTCAGTGAGATGGATTTATGCTATGTATCACCCACAAATATTGACAGTGGTACTTCAAGAAGTAGTCTTTTGTGAGCAGCAGTATTTTATTTTGTATTAGAGAGCGAGCTAGAGAGAAACAATTCCTGATTTATCAACTACAGTGTGGCAAGTAATCCCTTATGCCACAGTCATCACTCAGTTGGAAGTGAAGGTTTCTTTAAGACCTTCCTTCAAAGTCACTCAAATGAATAAGTACATACATTTTTTTTTGAAATGCATAGATATAAGAATTGACAATGCTTGTTTTGCATAATTTAGTGATTCTGATAGGTTGCTTGAATAAGTACAAGTTAAACAGATGCATGCAAGTTACAGAATTGTAAAGTTCAAAGAAAATGCAAACTTGATTAACAAAAGTCACTGTTAGAGACTAATTGTAATTCTGCAGCATATAAATCCTTGAATAATGTCCCATGAAAGGTCAGCCAAAAGTCCTGCTTCTGTCTCCTGTTGCCTTGAAGAGAAATTCCAAATTTAGGTGTTTCCTGGCATCATAAAAGTCAAGAGGATTATAACGCTTTTTAATTTTTTTAAATTTTCTTTTACAAGTTAACATAAAACAACATTGATGAGAATAATAATTGAGACTTTTCTGGTCATTAAATAATAAAGAGACTTTGCTTTTAATTAAGTGTACTCTATTTGAATCAGATCTCTGAACTGTAGATACCTCTTTCATTTGCTTGTTTCATTGTCTTAAATTTTTTATTTCATAAGATTTTTCTTAAATTCGTCCTTTTTCATGTATTAAGTAGCATATAAAATATTTGTGCCAATGATATTTATTAGTCATGCATTTTAAAATAATTATGTTGGTTTTATTACAAATATAGGAAATAATTTCTCCAGAGCATAGCAGAAATAATGAATTAGTACTTAGACATTTTTTCTAGCTCTAATGATTAACTAATTGCTTTGATACTGTAATTTTTCAGCTTTACATAATTAATGACTCTGAATAAGCAATTTAATTATGTTTAATTTTGATAACTGTTATGATTAAATAATTACATATTTTGTTATTTCTAAAAATTGATTGTTTTATTGCTTGTGATGTTGATTGAGTCTCACTTAATTTATTAATTTTTTTTGTTTTTGCATTATAGAAGCAGTCTGTAAGCCAAAAAATTGCTGATAGAATGGCAAAGTTTATAATGTCGATCAGGTTAGCAAGAATAAGAACTGTGGTCCAGATAGAAGGACAGTTAGGCAAATAACTAATTCAAGGGACTGATCATTGCTAATTCTTTCTAAGTTTTGTGTAGCAAGCCATGTTTTTATCATAAAATGTTCAACATTTTATTAAGACATCAAAAGGAACGTCTTCATATTTGTAAAGTAAAAGTTTATATTTTAGAAACAAATTCCCTAATTGTTCCATGCTGCTTACAAATTTTTCTTTTTTTTAAAGGAAGGGTGCAGGTAGGAATGAAGGTAAGCCGAGGCTGTCAGCAGAGAGAGGAGGAAAAAATACTTTGTTTTTTATTTAGTTGTTCATTTTGGTTTTCACCACCAACCCTGCCTAGGTCTTGAACCTAGGTCCTAGGAATACATGGTCTTTGCTGTCAGCTGAAAACTGCTGGCTAAATTGATATTCCACCAGTGCACACCACAGCTTGTGAATTTTGTATGAGTCATACAAGAGATATATGGCATCTTCTTTGAATCCAGGAACCATTTGAGCAATTGCACTGCTAGGATGAAGGTGCTTAGAAACAACTCTGTATGGGTAGGATTGCACGGTTTTCTCTCATTTGTCACACCTGACTGAAAATTTATTACATGCTAGGCTTAGCTATTCTGTGCTGCCTAGGAAGGGATCCTAAGAGTTGAACTAGAGATACACAAATTAGTGAAGTTCAATAGTTTAGATGCTGTCAGAAGGAGCAGGTTTTCATAGGAACCAAATTAAAGTCATTTTAGCCATGGACATCACTTTGGAAGTTTCGGGATTCAGTTATCTTACCACAATTTGACACTGTGCTGATATCATTAATACAGTGTCATTAATAATAACAAAAGTCACCAAAAAAAGATTGTTATACTTAATATTGAACAGATTGAAAGAATTAGGGCTACTCTTAGAGGTCCTAATTATGAAAGATTATGGTGATGAAGATGTTCTAGATCATATTATATAAAGAAATATTGAAACTAATTTAGCCTCAGAAAGAGAATACCTGGGGACATACAGCTTTGTATAGATGTTTTCAAAAGCCATCATTCATACTTTCACAATTTTATGCCCTCCTATAAGTGTCTAGAATATTTGTGAGAGTTAATGAAACTTTCAGAGTGCTCTAAATTATACACAGTGTATATATTAGCAAGCTTAAGGTTCTTCATTGGTATGTGAAATTTCCCTAGCTTAGTAATAGGGAGAATTGTTTTAAGTTCTTTATGTTCCTTATATTGCACCAGAGTGGCTATTTTCAGCTTTAAAAAGGAAAAAAAATACATATTTTTCTACTACCAAATAGGAAGGTACAATAAATTTAATTCTCATTGGTAATAAGTCACTTCCTACAGCTATAGAAAAGTACATTAGCTTGTTCAGGCCAGTGGGTGTCTTTTAATGCATTATTGAAATAATAGAGTTCATTGTGTTACTAATACACCATTCTGAGTTTCAGTATATAACTCACAGCTACTTAGTATAGTATTTTGAACTATAGCTCTACAGTGTGATGCCAGAATTCACCAAAAGGAAGAAAGCCATGAATGTATGCCTATGTTAAACACTCGATTTGTATTTAAAGTTTCAGGGAAAGTAAGGCTTGTTACAAATACAAGGACTTATTGACGTGGTTTGCTTTTAATTAAATTAGGAGTTATACAATCTTGCATATTCTGTGAGAAAAATGTTCAAGTTTTTAAAACTGATTTTATCGAAGGAATATTACATTATAACATTAAATAGTTTAAGTTATACATAATAATAAATCAACATCTGTATATAATAAGTTCACCATTATTTCGTTTTTTCCTTCACTGTGCAATTAATCCTCTTTATTCCACCCCCTCGCCCACATACACACTCTTCTTCTCTTCCTGCAGCTACTCATTTACTTTTTTGGCTAAACTTTTGTTAGATTTAGTTCATTTTTTAAAAAATCTATTTTGTTGAATTTAGTTCCTTCATTTGCTTGATATTTCTATAACCATATATGAGTGATCTCCTACCATGTCTGTATTTCTCCTTCTGGCTTATCTTACTAAACATAATTCTCTCTGGGTTCAGTCATGCTATTGCGAATGGCAGAATTTCACCTGTTCAATAACTGTGTAATATTCCCTGTTTGTATATCTGTATACCTACATGTGTATATGTATATATACACACATGTACAAATACACATTCTTATGTGTATATATGCATACATGTACAACATATGTGTATATACACATATGTACACACATCTGTATGTACACACTACACCTTCATCTATTCATTTGTCTATGGGTGTTTAGTTGTTTCCAGCTCTTTGCTGTTATAAATAACACTGCAGTGAATATGGGGATGCATATATATCGCTGCAAATACATGGTGTGTACAGGGTAAATATTCAATAGAGGAATAGCTGGGTAATATGGGATTTGAGGAATTTCCCATTCTGTTTCCCATCACGTTTGTACCAATTTATACTCCTGAATAGTGTATGAGTTCCCTTTTCTCCACATCCTCTCTATCACTTGACATTTCCATTCTTTTGGATAATAGCCATTCTCATAGGTTTGAGGTGCTCATTGTTTTGATTTGTGTTTCCTAATTGCAAGAGAGGTAGAATATCCTTTTATGTGCCTGTAGGCCATATCGTATGTCTTCCTAAGAGAAATATCTAGTAAGATCATATGCCACATTTTAATTGGTTTATTGATTTTGTTGTCGTTGAGTGTTATGAGTTCTTTATATATTTTCTTTATATATCTTTCTTATAGTTCTTTATATATCTTTGTCCCATTGTAAACATTTGACTTATTTGTTGAAAATTAATTGTCCATATATGTGTGAGTTTATTTCCAGACTCTTAATTATGTTATATTCATCTGTACTTCTGTTTTTATTCTAATATCATGCTGATTTGATTACTATTGCTTTGTAATATAGTTTGAAATCAGGGAGCAAGACCTCCATTTTTGTTCTCTTTCCTCCAGATTGTTTTGCTATCCTAGGTCTCCTGTAGTTACATATGAATTTCATGATTTTTTTAATTCTATTGATGTGAAGATTATCTTTGGGATTTTGATGGTGATAGTGTTAAATATGTCTGTCATTTTAGGTAAGATAGCCATTTAAACTATATTAATTCTTCCAGTCCATGAGCGTGAATATTTTTCCATTTCTTTATGCCATCTCCTATGTCTTAGAGTTTTCAGAGTATAGATTTTTCATTCTGTGTTTTAATTTATTCCAAGGTATTTCATTCTTTTTGATGTAATGGGGATTGTTTTCCTGAGTTCTTGTTCTGCAATTTTGTTACTTGAATGAATAAATTAAATAGATTCCTGAATATTATTTTTTTAGCCTTCCACTTTACTGTTTTATTATTATTATTATTTCTAGCAGCTTTTTACTTGAGTGTTTGGGGCTCTGGTTTAACACTTCTTTGTTAAAGCTCTCCAAAAATGAATATGGTTGGAGGGTTTAAATTTTATTTTATGTTTAAAGCCAAGAAAAAGAGGATGCACCTATTTGATCCTTGTGCTCTTTCTTCATTAATCCAGTTTGTACATCTTATGTATGTATAGAGTATTTGCAACTATCTTATCATGGTAAAAATTATTTTGAAATACTTATTAAAATATTAGAAAGTTTATGTCTTTATTTTTATCTTTTAAAGAAAGATCAGGCAGGAATGAAGTTGAGTAGGCAAACAGACAGAGGAGGAAAAAGCATTTTATTTGTTTTATTTAATTGTTTGTCCTGATTGTGGATCTCAAATCAGGTTGTGAACCTGGATCTCTGGGATGTGTGTAGATCACACCATAGGTGGCAGTCTTATCCTCTAGGCCATGGGGATGTGCCCTACGTCTTTATTCTTGATGCATCTATCCAAAGAGACAATATTGAGATTTTTTTTCCTCATTTCTTATTTTTTCTCTTAATTATTCTACCACTAATGGATCATTTCTTGTCGTTCATTTATTAAAGGCAGACAGGCTGACGTAATATTTTTTCATTATCTAAAACTTCATGAGAGAATCATTAGACAGTCTTTGCACTTCTTCTAAACATAATAAAAAGCAAATATTGAAATTATAAAAAATCCTGTTACCAAAAAAATTTAAATCAAACCAAACTTCTACACTCTGTCACTTATATGTGTTAATATAAACCTATCCACACATCTGACGGTTTTAATCAAATGAACATAATGTTTGTTTTTCTATGTAGTTCTTTATTTTGCATATATAATGTCATGTAACTTAAAATTATCAGGAAGGTTATTGTAAAATGTGAATCAAGGCATTTGTTAATCTTATTATTTAAAAAAGCCACAGATTGCTCTTTTCACATTTTAAAATTATTTTCCCCTGAATTCTTCAATTGAAATTATATATTAAATATTCTTTATATTGCAAAGTACAGTTTTGAAAAAAAACAAAAACAAAACCCAAACATTGCATATTCAAAAGAGTATCCTAGTAGCACTGCCAGAATAGAATTATATTCTCAAATACATTAACATAACTTATATTCTTTGGAATATGGAAGCGTAATTCTCAAATTAAACTCTTACAAGACAGAATTAGGGTTATTTAATGGGTAAAATAAATTTTTCTAATAAAGAAAGCTTAAATATGAGAAAAGAACTAGTCAAAGGTATAAAATATGGTAGATATAATAATGAATATAAAAGCCTAGTAAATTATGACTGAACCAATTTATTAGACATTGTTTCATAAACTGGAAGACTTAGTAATCTGATAAATTTGCCTTTTAATCTTCAGTGGTTAATTTTTAAAATAAAATATTCCTTTGTCTTCTGCCCTAGTTAGCTAAATCGGTCTTAAAGAATGCAGAAATTTATAGTTATAACAAAGCTATAAAAATAAGTACAAAATTCTGAACTTAACAGTTAAAAACTGTTTTAACCAATTCTTGGTATAAACTTATACCAATTTTGATGTGAAGATCAAGTGGCTGGAAGATTTTAGAATATGCATTTAATTGCATTTTATATAATCTTACTTTTGTAAGAACTGATTGTCATTGATAGTTTTTGAGTTTCTAACACATATGTAAAATGACAGCATTGTCTTAAAAAAAAAACACACAGAACACATCAAATCTCATAAAGTTGTGAAGCTTTATACAAAATTAGACTTTAATTTGGCATTGAGATTTGCATTCCATCAACATGTTGATTCCTTTTCTCCACTTTATTTTTATCATTCACTAAGTGTTCATATAGTAAAATACAGTAGCAATTTTAAAATATTTTCATGGTCTACTGAGAACCATGTGTATATTTTAATTTTAAGGTAAATAAGCATTTTGTTACTACTTTTCTGAGTGATTATAGGAAATAACACAATAATAATAACTTATCTGTATTTTATTTTAGCAATAATTCTCCTAAAACGCTGCACCACAGTGCTCTATATTAGATTCACTGTGTTAAAAAACTTTGCATCACTTTACAAATTTATTTAGTCCAGACTCCTGACTTCATCATACATGAGATAGAACTGATTGCCTCTCTTACCACCTACTGTATGGCATAATATTAGTACCTGTCTTATAAGTTGTTGTGAGATCAAATGTAGTAATGCTTAAAAAATACTAGTACTTTATATAAAGTCATTCTTTTCTATTATATTCTAGGAAGCATAGAACCATTTTTTTCTTTGTAATATTTATCTGTGGCTTCTAAAATTGAGCCTTGCCCATGGTTATAATAATCAGTAACTTGAATGACTCAAAGATGATATTTTCAGACTCTACTCCTACTCATTTTTGTGCTA
>RJWH01002819.1:139909-199556 GCA_004363575.1 Solenodon paradoxus
GAGGAGAGGAGAAGAGAGGAGAGGAGAGAAATGAGAACTATGTATAAGCCAGGTGGTGTAGAAAATGTTTCAGAAAGAACTCAGATTGGAAACAAAGAAACAAATTTAAACATAATACTGATCTAAACTAAGGAAAATATTTAGAGATCCTGGTATCCAGGGAACATGAATCTATTTGTGTAATATTTTCAGTTCAATTTTTGATGTTCTTTCTGGACTTTGAAGTCTATACTGAAGAATTATTATGAAGTAAAGATTATACATACACATGTATGTATATATATATATATATATATATATATATATATACACACTTTTTAAAGGAATGCTCCCCTCCCAATATACTGATGAAATATTTTCTTTCTCTTGGGCAAAAATAGACCTTCATATACTGTTTTGTCATAAGTAAAAAAATGAGAAGTAATGCAATATTCTTTCTCCTATTTTTATTTACTCTTTTAGTATACACAAGCAACTAATTTTTTCAATGAAAAATTAAGAATAGAAAATATTTAGTGCTCAGTAGTACCAAAATATATAGCTCAATGTCACTAGAAAGGAATTTTATGTCTCCATCACTACTTGATCTCAGGTTCAAAAATACCAAGAGACTCATTTATGGTTAGCTACTGTGACCAGAGAGATAGGTCCTAGCACTTCTCGAAAGAAGGAATTTGCTGTTTTTCTGAGCAAAGTGATCTAGGTGGTCTAACTGGCATTGATTTGTGTGCTGCTTTGGATAAGTAAATAATCAGAGAGCTGTGTGTGTGCATAGGTATTGACAATTAATGAACAACATGGATTTCAACAACATGTGTCTACTTATACATAGATTTTCTTGTAAACAGGCAACATAAACTTATGGTATTAATAAATACAGTATAGAGTTGTAACCTTTTTTTTAGTTTTATTTTAAGAATATAATATATAAGATATATTACTTACAAAACAGGAATTGATAGGTTCTACTATCAGTAAAGTTTTCCAGACCACAGTGATGGGAGTAAGAAGTTCGATTTTCCACAGCATGGAGTGGGCACCCTAATCTCCCCATTGTTCAAGAATAAACTATGTATGTATGTGTTTATATCTATACATACACATATACATGTATGTATAAACATATCACACTGTGCCAATTTAAATAGTTTCCACTTTTAATGCATTTTTGCTTTATTTTAAGAGTTGTTTCCTTGAAAAACCTGTTAAGAAAATTTAATTATTCAGAGATTTTCAGAAAAGTGCTAAAATCATAAATACGGGTTGTTGAATCATGTGTTAAAGTAGAGTAGTGGTTAAATATCATATTAATTTTTTAGATGTGATTTAGGTATTTAGGAGTGAAATATTTTGAGTATAAATTGAAAGTACTTCAATTTTCACCTACCACCTGAAAGAGGTGAAGCATTGGAAACATTTTGGTAGTTTTGTAATGTAGATGATGGATATAAATGCATGCTTGCATTTCTCCCTTTGTTTTTCTAATTGGAATTAATTGATTTTTAAGTAATAAAATTATCAGTCCACCTGTCTAGTATCAAAAATGTGTTTAGAAGTCTTTACATTTTTTTAGGTAGACAGTACACTGAAGCGTACTTTGTACTTCTGTTTCTCTTCTTTATTCCCAAATCCTTATATAAATGTTAACTGTAATACAAAATATTTACTGGTTGCATATTATATGCCATGCATGGTCTAAGATTGACTTGTAATTGATAAAAGTTTCCATCACAACAAGTCTATGAGGTAGTCACATTTCATAGAGAAACAAACTACAATAAAAATAAATTAATGATTTTTCTTAGACCACACAACTGGTAACTGGAGGATCAAGGACGGGATTTGTGACAGTCTAACTGTATTGTTCGCACTGTTAACCACTAAACTATGCTGCCTTTATATGAGTTTATTCCAAAACTAGAAATTTCTAAATAGACTACAGTACATTATGAAATTAATGATAACATGCTCATTTAAGGAAAATTTATATTAAAGGTAATACAAGAATTAAAGGAATGAGGGAAGATTTACAGAAGAAATATTAATCATTGAGGCTGTTTATTTGAGAAATACACCTGAGCATGAGGGCATATATTATATTTTTCATACAAAGTCCTTTATCACCCAGAGATATTAGGATTTTTGTGTGCACTTTAGTGATCCAAAGAGAATACAGACTTTGAACTCTTACTCAATAAGCTATTGTGAGATATGTAAGATTTTCAAACTTATTAATCAGGAGTGTGAATGATCTGCCCATTACCTCTGGGTTCAGAGAGGGCAGGACAGTGGGTTCTGAAGAAATTAGCATGATTTATTAGTAGTTCAAATTCATATTCATTTCAATTTATCAGCATGACCTTGCTAAGTCTTTAAAAAGCTTGTTGTGTTCACCTTGAGTTTCCTTTCTGCCTTGATTTGAACAGTGATATAGTTTTATGGCCTCTCTTCTCTTTTCTGTTTATTCTTGTTGAAGCAGGTCAATCTCTGGTTTCAACTTTCCTTCTGTAGTTTCAATTGAACAGAATATTTAAGGTCAATGGACCAGAATAATTTGTCCTTGGCCCTTTATTGATGTCCTTAAAAGTAAAAATATAAAAACTAAATCCATCTCATCAAAATAGGAATATAGAGACCTCTTTGCTAATAAAAATTCTTTAACTGCTTGATGGGTGATGTCAAATTAGACACAGCTAAGGCTGAACATTCTCATCTTAAAAATTTGTAAAATGAAATCTAATCTGTTTACTGCTCAGCAATGTTGGAAGGGTCAAGGAAGAGAAAATATTTTTATCGGTTATAAACAAATCCCACATCTGTATGCACTATATTATATTATTACATTATCATGTGATTTTATTAAAATTATGGTCATTTTCCTTTGATCCGCTTCTATTCTTCCTCTTAGAGACATTCATTTGTATATAAATACATATATATGGATCCACATATGTATTTATCAAGAATGTGTTTATCCACACTCCATCTTTTTTTATGTTTCCTCAATTCTTAATTATAATGCATTATTGCTCTACGGAAATTATATTGGATCCTATACATAAGCACAGCTCTTTTACTTGGTATAGGAGCATTTTCTAATTCTCAGTTCTCATGCGACCATGCATAGGGTACTTTTTCTTTGTGGGGGCATCAGCTGAGACTTTGTAGTCATGTCTATTTAGGGAAAATGTTCCTTGGCCATAGCAGAAGATAATGACACACTCTTTCCTTAACAAATGTATACTTGGAGTATCTAGCTACTCACTGCTCAGCAGAGCTAAGCTCTCCTTCCTATGGGACTAACGTATTTAGCAGGAAAGAAAAAAAAAATGGCAGTTTTTCAATAAATATTGGTTAAATGAATTAAGATTAAATTAAAGTTTCTTTCAAGGATAGTGAACATTAGAAATATAATATTCTCTAATATAGTTACTATGTTATTAATTGATTCCTTTTATTAATTCAACATTTAGTAATAATATTACAGTTGAATAATGTGTTAATTGTTTCATCCAAACAATATGTGGATGCTATTTCTATAGGAAACTTTAACACTACATTGTTGTATTAAGAATGTAATGCTTATGAGTAGAGGATAGAGATTACACAATTTGGCCATAATGTTGTTTCTTTTATTGGTGATAACTTCCTTTTTTTCTCCCAAAATAGAATAACAAAAGGTTTGCCACTGCTTACTCAAATTGTTCACTGCTATTCTATTGGCATTTAGGTGAGGTTATAGATTTCTGCATTTCAAAGCAATTATGTTGGAAAAGAGTACTTTAAAACCTCAAGAAATATGTTATGGATAATTTTTTTTGAAAAACACTTAAGCCAGTATCAAATGTACTATCCTCTGCTACTTCATTAATGAGATGGAACACAGTTTCTATTAATGCACCTTATATTAAGAGGAAGAATTCAAGAGTTATATAACTAATGACCATATCCATTAGCTTTTTTTCATTTCCAAAATACTAATCATAGTTTTTATTTCATTTTTGTAAGCTCTTTGTAATACTCTAGTGAAGCAAACACAATTGATCCCATGGAATATTTGACAAGGTCATTGCATTGAATAGCTTCTTCAGTTTTTGCTTCTTAAATTTTCTTTGCTGTCTCATTTTAAATTAAAAACAAACATTCAAATTTTCCTTGCATTTTCTCTTCATAAACAAAATCACTTGCAGATGCATTTTATCATTTATCATAGGCAGGAAATAGATAAGTATAAGAAAAAAAACATAACCAATTAAAATACCATGACTGTGAAGTCCTTTCCTGAAAATCATTTTTTTTTGTTTTGCACAATTATTTTAAACATCAGACACTTCCTTCCCTGAATAATATCAAGTCATATCTCAGCTTAGTTATTGGTATTAAACAACTTGCTGACAAAGTATCATGCCCAATAATTTTTATTTCAATAAGATACTGGTCTGATTATATGTGAAAGGAGGTTGAAGTTTAAATCATGTTATTATATCTTCAGCTCATTGTCCATAGGCATTAGAGAATTTTAATTTTTTTTATTTCTTATTGATCCATAGTTTTACCTTTGTCAAGTTATTGTTTTCTAATTTTATGATAAACTGCTCTGTATATGATGTTAATTAAAGTTGTAATTGGAAGAAGAAAACATTTTTCAGTTTATGAATTCCAGTTAATTAGAATTACAAAATGCAATGGATATTTTTGAGTTATACTTAATGATTATCCTGATAGGAATGAATAGCATGATAGAGTATGTTGGTAAATATTTATGTGTGTGTTTATTAAGGAAAACACAGAGAGGAAATTAAGAAATTTTTTATTTCCAGCATCATCAAAATTTTAAAAATATTATGTTTTCCTTTTTATAGTTATTTTTAAAAATTATATTGCATATAGCTATCATGATTTCTTGCTTCCTTTAGATTACCATTATAGAACAAATACTTTCAGGACTATTTTGCATGTTGAGAATGGTTTATTCAAGTAGGATGAGACATATTTTTAGTGGCAGTTTGGCATTAACAACCAGGAAATGTAGTTACTTTCACAAACATCTTCAGTAAGTTATTATGCACTTCTAACTTTTATAACCCAAAACTAAACATCTCCTTTCTCCTGATGTCCCTAAAATGACTTCTTCAAAAGCCTTTATAGTGTCAAATGACAACTGTTTTTCATTTGCAAATAAATAAAATATTGACTTCCTTTCCCCTCAGATATCAAATGCAATTAATTCACCAGCAAGTGCTATTGACTCTACCTTGTATACATTAAAATCCAACCTCTTCTAACTGCTTAATACTGCTACCACCTTGAAACCAAGCCACCATTCTCACTCAGCTGATTTTCATATTTTTACTGTTAACCCACCTAGTCCCCTCCCTTTAATCAGTTTTCCATACAGCAGTGCCTTCATAGTAACATAAATTATATCATTGTACGTATTTGCTCAAAATCTCCTAGTGATTTTCTGTCTCATGGAATAAAAGCCTACAGTTCTACCAGAATTAGGATTTAGCACATTATTATCTGTCTGATCTTGTCTACATTCTTCTGCTCTCTCCTCCTGAAGCCTCTTATCCTTCTTGTTGCTGTTGAAACATCCTTTATTGTCTTTGTTGTTCCTGCCTTAGGGACTTTGCTCTTATCCTGCCCTGGAGTGCTCTGTTATAGAGACCCACTTAATTTGCTGTTTCAGTTCCTTCAGGTTTTTATTTAAATGTCTTCTTATCAGAGGAGGATTCTTTTGTCATGCTATCTAAACATTTAAAATCATTGACTACTGTTATACTATAACCTATGAAACTTACTGTACTTTTTATTTTGTTTCCAGGTCCTGCATTTAGGAAATGTGTGTGTGTGTTTGTGTGTGTGTGTGTGTATTGATTTCTAGTATCTAGAAACAATGCCCACCATATGGAAGCTCAATTAACTAAACCTTTATTGAATGAATTTGAAATCAGCACATATTCAGTTCATAGTAGACATTTTATGTTATTTTCATCACCATGCAAATTATATATAGCAGAATTAAGTCTACACCCATGGTTGTGGTTTTCCAGCTGATATTTAATCTTGAGTGTATTTCAATGGGATAAATATCTCCTAATTACCTATCTGTACTCTCCATTCAGTGGAAAGAAGCAACAAAATGAGAGTATTTATTTCCTTTATTCAATAAGATGTATGACAGGGCAACAGATCCCTGATAGAGATGCCTGTGCTTGAGGTAGACTTTACGAAGAGTGTCATTTTTTTATTTTAAGGATTTTAAGAAATATAAATATTCCTGAGCACAGTGTAATATTCAGTCCAATGTAAAAGGAGCAATTTATTAGCGGTAGGAGCCCTAAATGTGACCAAAAGTATTAGAAAAATGTTGATATATGTGATACCTTTAAGTAATTGAGATTATTCAGCTGGGAAAAGAAGTGACTAACTTTAAGTATATGACATTGCATTAGCCAAATAGTTTTTGTAATTACTGAAAACGGAATTAAAGATTCTTAGAAATAATCCTTGACCCAAACTATCAAAATTTTCCTATAAATTAGATTGTAAAATATGAGGATATATTACTAATAAAATTATCATTATGACTTTTTTGTAAAGAAAACTTATTTTCTTGGATCCATAAACTAAAGTATAAGAGGGATTTAGGTTATAGATGTGTAAAAGTACCTGCTGGATGCAACATATTTCAATGGACTTTTCTCTCACAATAACAATAGTGAAGGCAAAATCCTTCAGATATTTATTGAGCATTTTTTTTATTGCATATGAAACATTAGATATAAAACATTTTTCAGCCTGTGGTTACTTTCAAACACTCTTTCCCTAGAGAATTATATTGTCATGCTAATAGCAGTATTAATAATAACAACTAAAGTTTGTGTATCAGGCTCCTTTATTGACTGTGTGACTGTGCTATTTCATTTATTTTGCCAAACGATACTGTGTGGTATTTTTATACTCATATGACTAGTAAAGAAGCTGAGGGTAGGAGGTATTGCAACTAAAGGCCACAAGTCAATAAGTAGGAGAGCCAGGCATGAATCCAGTCAGTGCTTCTAACCCCTGTTTATTTTTTTTCAAACAATCAATAAAATGCTGTTAGGTATCTTGTATTGGGAGGATAGCATCTTGTGTTACACTCTTTACCAGCCTTGACTTCCTTAAACTGGGGATTACCATGTTGTAAAATTGTACGTGTATGTGTGTATGTGTCATTTATGGAATGATTTATGTGTAGAAAAATGCCTAGAATAGTAAGAAAGAGAGAGGCTTCATTTTAATTAGGATCATAATTATATAACTGTAAAAAGTTTCATTAAAATACCTGCTTTGATTGAATCTTAAAGTATTGGCATATCCTAGTAGTGTAGTGGTTTGGTCCACTGCCTCCAGCCCAGCACAGCCCACATATATCCCAAGAACCTGGATTTGCATCTTGGATGGGGGAAACAACCAAGATACACAACTAAATAAAATAAATAAAAAATGCTTTCTCCAGTCTTTTCCTATTTGCCTGCCTACTCACCATCATTCCTGCCCACACCTTTCCTTTAATAAAAATATGTATCCGTTGCATTAAATTAATCAAAGAGTAGAGTACACAATTAAGTGATAAGAGCATGGACTTTATGGTTTAATGGGCTTCATGTCTTTTCCAGGCATTGCCTATTGCTGGTTCTAGTTCTCCATCATTACATTATATATAATACAAACATACATACACACATATGTGTATATGTGTGTATGTATATATACATATATACATATATATATATACTTAAAAAATGGTAAAGCCAGCAATGTGGACAAGCAGTCAGGCAGGCAAGAAGAAAGAGGAAGAAGCATTCCTTTATTTTATTTCATTGTTCATCCTGATTGTCAACCCCACCTCCACCCCACAAGCTCCACTAGAAGATGTGAACTGACATCCTTGGAATATATTGTGGACTGCACCAACAGGAGTTGGTGTACTTAATTGTTAAACCACTAAGTTGTGCCATCCACCATTTTATTTCTTAAAATCAGAACTGTAATGATAGTCACTTCAATAGTGTTGTAAAGATTGTATGACTACTGTGTGCAAAAGGATTTAGAACAGTATGTAGCACATATTCTTGTAAAGTAAGTTATTTTATTTTCTTAATGAATTTACCTGTAATTTAGGACAAGTACTCTGGAAGCAGTAACAGTATGAACTGGTAGAAAGAAAAACAGAGATATAGAAACATATTGACATAAGTGTCCCATGACTAGTTATTAACTGCCTTCCCCTGTATTTGCATTGTGTACTATAGGTACAACTGTTCAGTTTGAGGTATTTGAATTACTCTCCTTTAGAATTATATATAGAATACCTGTGATATTAAAACGGCAGCTTACAGCATTACAGCATTTTCTTGGTATGAGTAGCATTTGTCCTAAATAACCTTAATTTCAGAGATTATTGTGATAATTATCATGTAAATTTAGTGGAACTCTTTGAGACAGCCTAGCTGCCTACTCCTGAGAGAAATTTTTTAAAGAAATTATTGTGTTATTGTAATTATTGACAAAAATTATTGTAATTATTCTTTCAAAGCTTTAGGACAGTGCTATAAGCATAGCTCAGCTAAATTAATTAATTAAATGATTAATATAAAGTTAATAAGAAATAAAAATCAACATATAATTTCATCAGAAATGTCACACATGTTTATATCTCAGTTTTTATTTGATACAATATTCCAAAAGTTTTGAAGTGTAAATTTCATTTAGGTATTTTGTGATAGATTTAATAGAGAATGTCATCAGAAGTGGTTTTATAATATTCTTTTTCTTATCAGTCAAGAATGCATGGGTGTATATTTCATTCTGTCAAGTTTCCTAAGACAAAGACCTCAATTAAAAAAAATACCAATTTAATTGAAAGCCAGTAATATTTGGCAATTTTAAATTTTTTAAAACATTTTGCTCTTTCTTTACACTGGCATGTTTTTTAATGACTGCAAAACTCATATCTCTTGAAATTGCTAGAACCGTGAGCATGTAAATTATGAAGTCCAAAACAAAATGTCCTTTTTGATTATCATATAGTGTCTTATGACTCTGCCATTTCATAATTCTCTCATTGTGAAATTTTTGCATTCTCCTGCTTCAAATTCATCATTTATTGAATGATGCTAATGTTATTTACTTGTTAAGATTTTGAAACATTTATGCATATAAAATTTGTTACATTGAGAGTCTTAATAGTTTGAAGAATTGTGACTATTATGTGATTGAAACAGTTCTTGGATTTTCAAATGGGTCACTTTTAATTTTTAAATGACACTTTCAGATAGTTTATAAATTATTATTATTATGTTTACATTTTATATGCTATGTGTAATCTGTGTTAAATAGTTGGGATGATAAAGCCACTCAATAAAAGGTATATTCTGTCCTGTCTGATTTTATTGTATAGTATGCAACATATGAAAATGAAAGTTTATCAGCAAGACAATGTCTTGATTTTCAAACTTGATAGTATTAATGGTGATAATTGGGTATCTACTTTAATTTGCTTAATAAAAAACAACCTACTATATTTTCTTAGTGCTTTTGGTTTCTCTTTTAAAAATAGCTTAGTATTTACCTCATGATTTTTGAATATTTGCACGATTGTGTCTTTCAGATGCTTTGAATCTTCCCAGAAATCAGGGCTCTTGTGTTTTTCATTTTGGTATCACGCTTAATAATGCATAATAAGTTTTGAATAAATATTTAAGATCAATGAAATCAATAAAGTGACTAACATGGATGGAAAATCAGAGAAAGACATGCTAAATGAGGCTCACCCTTTGTACACATAGGTTGGCATTATTGATGAGGACAGTGTATTTGAGAGAGAATGGCAGTCGTCACAATTCTGCAATAATAGTAGTGGTTACGCTAATGTAGCTTGTCATCTTTTTTCTTCAGTAGTACCATACCCTAATGTCATCAAGTGTTGAACAGCTGTGTGATACATGATACTATAATAGCGGTAATAAAGAATAATTCTGTAGTCATGTACTTAAAACTGTTCTAGAACTTATGACAAACCTTACATAGCATTAGGTTGAATTTCTAGAGGGAAAGTTAAGCAATAGACTCGTCTCTAAATGTTCAAAAAAAGGGAAAAAAACACAATACATTACATACTGGTAAAGATGAAGTGGGTACTGTAGGCCAAAGTCATTATGCTCAAGCCATGAAACAATGGCATCCTTTGACCATCATGCATATGGTACCTACTGCCTTGGCATCCTCCAGGCTGAAATTGGTTGTTTTAAACAGGAAGAAAAACCAGCAAGCAAATAAAATAAAAACAAAAGAGAAAACAAGTTATTCTTGAGTTAATGACTTTGGCTATCACAATACGTTAAATAAACAAAAAACAAAGAAAACATAACTTCAGTGCAATATACCAATCAGAAATTGAACTGATCTTTCTAAAGTATAGTATCTAGTTCTCTTTCACTCCACAAGAACTGCTGGAGGAACCAATATTTTTTGAAATGGAAAAGACAGAGATTTTCAGCAAGTCAGTCTACTTGGTGTTCAAGATCGTTAAAGCTAAATGATTTGAAAAATAATTGCATCATCATACATAGGAGGTCAGGGTAATGCATTCTCCTTTCTGCATTCCTTGCCTGCATTTTGGTTGACCCAGGAGTCCTATGTGGTGGCACTGTTGGATAGAGGAATTCTCTGTTTTGAATCATGACAGGCTTTCAGGGTTTTCTTTATGGTAGTAAATCTGAAATTACTTCTGTTTTGAAGCTGTTAGCAATTACTAGATTTTCTCAAGCTCTATAACACAATAGACCAGTATCTAAAGTTTTCAAAACTGTATAAAGCCAGTTAATATCCTTAGAATCTGCAAATATTGACCATCCACCCCTCTCCACAATAAAAAAAACCAAAGCAAAACCAAGGATTTTCTTTATCCTCCATCTTTCCCCCTCTCCCCCAACAAATAAAGAGTATTTATGTTTTGTAAAATATTCTAATGTAAATTCAGCAACATTTCAACTTAGAATGAAAGTAGCTTGATAAAAATGATGATAATGGAGGACACATGACATTTATAAGGTTTAGAAAAGCTACTGTATTACTATCATTGGGAAGATCATTAAGTTTCTCAACAAATTCATCTGCTTATTAGATAATTAATGTAAACTAGAGTTTATACTTTACAGTTTGATCCTATTCTAGTTCCTTTCCCTGAAAAGAGAGTAATTATTTTAGGGAAATAACACATTTAAAAAAAATAAATAATGGTACTTAGTTGCTTTATTTAAAAACAGCTCTTCCTCCATGTATAAAGTCACTAGAGATGCTGAGAAGGTTCTAGATTCCTATAAAGCCACAATTTTATAATATTTAGGTGGCAATAAATTGGCTCACCTTACCATCAGCCACATAAACATCTGTGTCTATTGACATGTGTTATAAAGGGCACAAGTGGAATGCTGCAGGGCATGCTCAGATCTGTGCTGAGTTGTAATAGTGTATCTGTGTCGTTTTTCCCAGTGTAAAATAACAGGATGTTACCTTGTAATGTTTTTTTACTATTATATAATAAAATATATTCATAATAAATAGCATCTAAACAAATAAAGCAGATTTGGACTGAATCCATTTTGCCGTCATCACTTAGTGTAGCTTAGACTTTTAAGCAGTTGTGTACTAAATTGGCTTAATTGGATACAGTTGATTTTAACTTTCTTCGACTGCAGTGAAAACAGAGGAAGATTCTTATTTGCTATGTCTTATTTAAGTAATATTTTCAGTAAGTTTTCTTTGTACTCCATTGTGCAGTCAGCACACAGTTTGTCCAGATTGCAATCTAAATTGGACTTTTGATTAGGTTAGTTGAAATGTTGTTAATGCTGTTGTTTTGTTATTATTACTACAGTTCTTATGCTTAATAATTTATTTAAAGGGTTGAAGACTGAGAATGTTTACATTTTATGAATTTATACTTGGTTAATAAATGCCTTGAGAACAGATATGTTAAATTTGGTTTTGCATCTCTGTTGGCTAGCCCAGCCAGGCTTCCTGTGGCCCTTTCTTTGTATACTGGATTGCTTATTGAATGAGAATGAGAGATAGCTTTCTTCCTTGAAATTTCATACTGTAGATGAGGTTGCTTTTTAAATGGATTTTAAATTTTCATCTATTTTAATAGAATCTTAAAGTGACAAGAAAAATGAAAAACAAAATCTGTTGTCCATTAGGAATTTTGCCAAGTAATAGAAGGGGGGAAAATTGATTTGGGGGCTAAAAAATGATTTCACTTGTCTTTCTCAAATTTCCTGCTGATTTTCTATAAAAACCTGGATTATCTTTGATCTTGTCTCTTGACCATAACATGCTATTTGTGTAATTATAATATATGTATGTATATATATATATAGTAATCATGTGAATGATAAAATTAGATGGATAGCTATGTTTTCTATAGGTGTGGGTATTTAGTTTTAAATACTGTCTTGAAGGAATAAAAGACATGTAAAATTGTATTTTCTTTTCTAGTTATATATAAAGTTATTGCTGCATATTCCATGTGAATTTGAGAGTTTACATTAATTTTGGGGGAAAAGTGTAAGAAATAATTAAAAAATTTTCATTGTATCTGTCACTATTTCTTTTGTATGTTATGTCCTGAATGCATATTTCAAAATAAAATGGTTTTATATAGTAAGAGTCAGTACTAAGCAAATTAAAAACTATGACAAGTAGTATTTTAATTTTGGTGAATAATATTCCTCCTTTACTATTCTTTTGATTCATTATTCTGAAAAACACTGTCTCAGTTTGACAGACCTTAATTTTTAAAGTTATGTTGTTAGTGTGTAAATAACATTCATAATTAAAAAATAATCTCTGGATAAATACACCACCCCCACCCCCATAATCACATTTAAAAACATTCTAGTGGGTGTTGTTTGAAGGGTATTATGTGAATTATCTCCCTCAGAAGAATGTGTTATACAAATAACTTAAAAACACATTTTTGAAAATTTTTTTCTCTCTATAGAGGCACTTTATGTCTGAATTACTTTTTGTTTTTTCTTCTTAAATTTTTTTTAACACTTTATTTTCCAGCCCTGGGTTTTAAACCTGGGTCTATGACCTTCACAGCCTGTGACTTAACTGTCTGAGCTATAAGGTGGCAACAGTTGATTTTACTGTCTTTTTTTTTAATATACAAAATATATGGAAATAAAGTAGACATACTTAATACTAATGGCCTCAAAAGGGGTGAGTAACATATACATACACATATCCTTTATACTTTATCAACTGTTAACTTTTAATTGTCGACAATTCCAGTATAATTCAATTATATTGATTTATGATTTGTTTATATTATATATGCATAATATTTCGGTTGTATAGGATCTTTCATTGTGTAGAGAACAATTTCTGAAAAATTGAGGCAAGCATCCACCAGTTAAAATGCTGAAGGGCCAGATGTTTGGCTGTTGAATAAAACTATTTCCAAAATTCTTTTTAGGTAGCTTTTCTATTTCCTCAGACCTTTAGGTATTTTTGATGGTCGTTAGTCTGTCTGTATGATGCCTGTTTCTTGTGGTTTCTATTTGTTAGAATTCTAATAAAAATAAAGAATTAGTTTGAAGGCCTCTCCATGAGTTGAGTTCATTGAGTTTTAGTGCAATGTGACTTTTAAAAAAATTCAAATGAATTTCTTGATTTAGGCCTGGATGTTAGGTTGGTCTGTTTTCCAGATGGTGGAGTCTCAGATAAGGAATTTATTACTGTGGAATATAAAGCAAACTATTTGAAAGATCTCAGTTCTGAAGATTTTCTGCTTGAAATCGTAGACAAAATGAGAAATAAAGCTTCTTGTAGTGATCTACAGGCAATGTATGAATGGAACAGAGAGAAGAGAGAAAGCAGTGTAGCAGTGCAGTGGAAAGCTGATATTTGATATGTAAGCTAATCCCTTTTAGTCCAGCTGCCAAATTTTTCTCCCTCTTGTGCAGAAGCATTTTTTTACTTCTTTCTGCTTTTTGATCCACACCCTGACCTCTGCACAGTTGGAACGTCCCCAAAAGATTTTGACAGAGGTCACTTCTCAGAAGCTTCTTAAACTTTAGCTAGAATACATTTATTGATTTTTTTAATGACCAGAGGAATGAGGATTTTTGGAAAAAAGCTCATCTGAGATTCAGTGTCTGGCTTTGGCAATCCAAAGTATTTTAAACCTTTGAGAAGACTTTATTGCATGGCAGGTTAGCATCTTTAATAAAACTGAGTAAGGATTCTGGCATATTGGATTTTCCTTGGGATTGATATCAGCTGACCATTTACTTGTTTATGGGAGATAAAAATTATTTTTATGGAACTGAGAGCAATTACATAAGTATATAAAAATTCCGTAACTCTAAAAAATATAATAGTGAGTCTGTAGAAAATATTTGGTAGTATATGTTGGCACAACAACCTGTTTTTGGACTATTTTCAGTATATGTAATAGTTTGAGATTGTTGTTTTATTTATTAAAGTAGCCATGATTGGAAAAATACATTTTTGTCAAATTTCAAACCTACTAAGAATAGGGTAATGTTTAAAGAAAGAAAATGTTTTCATGTTTTAATATGTCTGTCTCAATGCATTTTCAAGTTTTTTAAATTGTATGTCATTGAAGAAATGCTGCACCTCTTTTTTTAATATGAAAAATCTGTTGTATTTGTATTTTTATTGTCTTGACTGCAGAGAAATGAAACAAAAAAACAGATAAATCCTAGGGAAAAAAATCGTGGGACATAAGATGATGGCCGCCAGGGGTGGTGGGAGTGGGGAGGGATGAAAGGAAGGAGGAGGTTGTGGTAAAGGAAACTGGAACTCTGGTGGTGGGTATGGTGTGAAGTCTAGATTGAGATGTAATTTCAATATTCTAAAATGATTATATCATTATGAAAAAATGATAAATATTGCTATTTATAAAAGAAATATTGTATCTTAGCATGATATAGGTTTAAGGCATGCAGTATTATACATCGACACTGTATATCATGTGTTAAATTTACCATCAACAGGAAATATGCAGACAGGAATGAAGGCAAGTAAGCTGGCTTGCAGGAATATAGAGAAGGAAGCATTTTTATTTATTTTATTTTATTGTACATCTTGGTTGTCCCCTTAGCATCCCCCACATACTTTGATGTCTACAGACTGCATTTCACCAGAGTTGGAGGACTAAGCCACCAAACCACCCGGGCACCAATGATTGCTTTTTGTATCCAGAACTTGAAAGCTATTTCTCAAGCTCAGAAAGAAAAGATCAGACATTACTGAGGAAATAATCTTTCTGGAAGCCAACCAAATCTTCTGAGGGTTAGAGCAAATAGACTGCTGACTACTTGTAATGTAAAAGTGTTAAAAGGAGAACAGGGAACCCATCTGCCCCTCAACCATTAATCTGTGTTCCCACCCAGAATCTCCACTGGGAACTGAGTCCTATGCTAGGTATTAGTTTTAGGCTTCAGTAGTCACACCTGCTGTCTACATAGGGAGGTTCTCATTTTCCTGTACATGGAAGAATTCTAGATTTTGTAGTGAATTAATCACACCAAGTTATGTTTTGGAATGAGGGTTTTTGTGTTAAGACTGGTCTGGACCTCTGATTAGTCATGTCATTATCATGTTTGTGGGGACAGAAATAATCTTCGTATATTTGAATTCAAACTTCAGAAATAAGTAAAATATTTAATCTTTTGTATTGATTTAAATAAATAACTCTGAAGAAAGAGCATTGTATTCCTTGCTGTAATCCTAAATATTACCAGTGACTCTGAACATATTAGAGACTAATTAAGGGTTTCCCTTTCCATTCTCTTAATCTGTTCTGCTACCTAATTCTATACTACTCCCTGTAATCCTATCCTGTCTTTTATAAGCAAATAAGAAAATTATCTTCACAATGAATTTCCTTCCTATTTTGTATTAATTCTAACGTACTTTCTTATTCATCAAAACAAAATATGAGTTCGCCCTTTTATGAGTAAGAGTATTGGGGAATATATTAAGTTTTGAGTTTATTTGCTATTTTGTGTTATCAGCAGTCTGCTCCCCTTATTAGTAAACTATGAGTTATTCATGTATATATGTGTTTATATCTATTTTTGGATAATTAATTTTTAGAAAATTACATTTTTCAGTAGGAGGAAGGTTATGAGTAACTTATTTTCATTGTCATGTTAAAGATGAAGATACTGGGTCAAGAATGGTAAATCATTTTTCGTAGTGAAATAATGGTAGTGTTTTCATTTTTTTTTAAAGATAAGGTGCAGGCAAGCAGGCAGGCAGGTGGGAAGAGAGAGGGGGAAGCATTTTTATGTATTTTACTTAGTTGTACTTATTTGTTGTTTCCCTGATCCCAGGACTCACACCTGGGTCCATGGGATGTATGAGGACAGTGCTTGGCCAGAGCCTAGGACCACAGCACACTTCCAAGGTGTCCCATGTTTTCAATTAATATTACATATTCTCTTCTTTATTATTCTTTTTTTGTTGGCTTACTTTGCATTTAATTCACCTTTTTGTTCAAGGTGGAAGCTTTGGTTATTAACTTAAGATTTAAGATTTTTTCTTAATATGACTGTTAATGACATTTGCTTCCATGCAGTGCTCTAACTGCTGTCCATGCATTTTGATATCCTGTACTTTAGTTTTCATTTATTTCAAAATAGTTCCTCCTTTTCATTATGTTTTCTTCGATGCATGGGATAAATGGAGATGATTTTTAAAATTTTCAAATATTTAGGGATTTCCAAATTTTACTTTGAATTAAAAAAAATTTGATTCTGCTGTTTTAGACAACTTGCTTTGTACAGTATCAGTGCTTTTAAATATATCAAGGTGAGTTTTATGACCCAAATGTCTATGTGGAGATGGGGCTAGATATGTTCAGGTTAGAATTACTTAACAATCCCATTGCTCAGGCCAAAAGTAGAGTAGGTTTTCTGGCATAAACACTTCATTTGTTGTATAATGGTAAATTCCCATAGTCCTGAAACAGTGGGTTTGTTTTGTTTTGTTTTGGCAGTGGTGTCCAATTTTATTATTGACTTAAAAGTCCAAATTCAAGGTTTTCTTCTTTTATACAATGACTTACATTCTTGAGACCCATCAATTATCACAAATTTGGAACTAAAGATTGTACTCCTTATTTGAATAGCACCCAGATTTTACAAGATGTCTTCGTAGTCACAGTATTGAGGCTTATATCATGGAAGGATGAAACCTTACTAGAGTATTAACGTAGTATTCACAGCCTACATGTAGACAAGTGTAGAGAGCAGTTTTAGAACAGGGGCTTCCCTTAACTCTTTCTGTCCAGAATAATCTGTCTAAGGAGTCAGTCAACAACCCAAACTGTATACTGTGGAAATTCTATTTGGTGGAGAAAAGAAATCTGGTTAGAAATATGTCTGCAATATAAAAGTAGTATTCATTTTATAGATCTGGAAAGTCAGATTTTATGGAAACCATAGAGGTCTTGGATTATGCTGGTAATCGTTTGCAAGGTAGATTTGAGAATGATGCTAAAAGAATACTGAGATGTTACTATAGTGTGTCAGGTATGTAGGAGAGTCAGTGGCAACATAGTGTTATGGTCACAACAAATTAATATGAAATGCTTTGAATTGTTGATTTGGAGCTACCTATCACTTTGTAACCACAATAGTCTTTATGAACTGTAGTTCTTTAATCTGTAGAACAGGAAAGATTTATTCTTTGCCTATTTTACATGACTACAAGGACTATGTTATCTTAAGTAGAGATGAAAAGAAATCTTAACATTACAGAGAAAGTAATACATTGGTACTTGATAGTGGTTATCAATGAAGGATAAAGTAGAAGATATTTGAGGATAACTCAAGACTAGTAGATTAAAAGAACATAACTGGTAGAGTCATCTTGGTAGATTTGAGCATCATGAGTAGAGATAAAATCTGAAAACCTTATTGAAGATGTGGAAATGGAATGTCATAAATGCCCTTAATGTGTCTATTTAGAAAATTTTGACTTATATTTTCTTATTTAACTTTGAAATAATTGAAATAGTGAATATGAAAACTACATACTGTTTTTTACAGGTAATTAACTATTGGTAACCACTACTAAACAGTTTCATTCTAAATATAACTTAATGACTTTCTTTGATTGAAAAAAAAAAGCCTTAGAAATATTTCTGTAATTTATTGTATTTTGAAAAATCATTGTTTACATTGATCTTAAATAATGTAACTGCCGCCTTAGGCTTCAATTAATCTTTTAACTGACACCAGAATGATTTTCTAAATATATTTGCATATGCGTGTGTGTGTATACACATATATACGTGAGGAAATATATACATCCGTGTCTCTCATCATGTTCTTACTCTCCAACTAGAACATTAGTGTAATCTGAATTTTTTTTTTTTTTGACTGTTCAATTCATTCCTGAATCCATAGCACCTAAACAGTGCCTTTGGCACTAAGTAAATAGTTGATGAAAAACTGAATGGGTGATGTTGCTCTGTTTTTTAAACCTGAATATCAGGATTAGAAAACTTACTTTGAACATTCAACTTTAACATATGATAGCGATTGCTTTTGTATCACTTTTGAACAGTAATTAAAATGCAAACTATATTTGTATGGATTCATTTTCATCCAAAATACAAATTCTGTCTTCCAGGAGTGTTTTCCTTTGAAGTATCACATGGCTCAAAAATCAAGTAGCTCCCTTTTAAAATCCCTTTTAGATCAAGTTTACTAATTAGAAAATAAATTCAGACATTGCTTTACACTGAGAGAACAGATTATTTCATATGATACCTTTCCCTGCCCTTATCTATTTGTTTTTATAATTCCCTTCACCTGTTCACTCTGATTTTCTTTCTTTGTGTTTTACCGCAAAATTGACCTTCTATTTGGAAATCTTGGTTACCCTATGAAAGCTTGCTCTTTCATCTATGCCAACTGCTAACTCCTGTGAACCACAAATGGCTGCTGCATTTGAGTGAAGTACTGAGATGGTGAAGAGTAGATCAAAGAATTTTTGTTCTTATGTGCAAAAAGAGAAATGAAAATATCCTATGAATGTAGTATGTAAACAAACTCAAAGACACATATAGTGGTGATTTTGTTCTGTGTTTCTAATTTATGTGAGGTAAATATAGTTTCCAACAAATTTTTTTGTAATTAAAAAAAGCTGAATCTATTATTCACCCACTCAGTGTTTTTGAGGCCTCATTACACGCTTAGTTGTTCTTTTTTTTCATTTTAAGAAAAAAGTGCAGACAGGCGTGAAGGCAGTCAGGCAGGAAGAGAGAGGAGGAAAAAACATTTCATTTTATTTAATTGTTTACACTGGTTGTTTATCCTGGCCCCGGAACTTAAACTCAGGTTTATGTGGTTATGCCCTCCTTTGGAAAGTATTGACCTAATTGCTACTCCACCAGGGTGCGCCACATACTAGTTCTTTAGGAAGAGAGACCACAGATTGAAAAGGAAGTCACAACCCTGTTCTCAAGCAGCTCATATGGCCCTGTAGGGTTCAACAAAATAGAATACTATCTAAAGAAGTATGGGTGCATCAGGAAATTAGGATTGGTTCTGTACGTGAGTGCTGATGTGGTTCTGGTGATATCAGGGAGAGCTTTGTGGAATTAGTCATGGATTAGTTTGGGTTTCATTCAGAAGGTATTTCTTAAATGGGAAAAAGAGAGATCTGAATTGTAAGGGTATTTGTAGAAAAAGCCTGTGCTGTCATTACCCATGATTGTTCAGATATATATAGAATATTTGCAAGATAGGATGTTTGTTCTTCAAAGCCTATGGAATAATACCTTTTTATTTGTTTGTATTTTTTCCTAAGGGAAGTTACAGGGAGAAATGAAGGTGAGTAGGAGGCAGGCAGGAAGAAAGAGGGGGAAGCGTTCATTTATTTGTGCATCCTGGACTTGTCACCCTGCGCCCACAAACCCTGCTCCTTGGGATATATCTGGACTGCCTCCAGCTGTTGGAGGCAGCAGGCCAAACTGCCACACTGCCAGGCTATGCTCATAACTTTTTTAAACAGCCAGGACTTTTTGAAGGAACATACCCAATTTGTTGAAAAAATGGTTGAGCAGACAAATTCAATAATTTGGTAAAAAACTCTTTCAATCGCATGTTCAATTTGTCTATTGTTTATTCATATATGAACACCAATTGCATTTGTGGTACAGGATCTCACTCATTAGCCATGTATGTGGCTATGTATGTGGACAGTTAAGTTGCTAGTAATAATTCACTGAATTCCATTGCTGTAATATTTTTGATTTATCCAATACATTTTAATGCTTATAATCATAAATGTTTTTCCACTAATTTGTTTTTGTGTGTAGCTGATGGTAATCAATAGTGATTCTATAAAGGAGAATTCAATTTTAATTTTATGTTAATGACTTTTTGCACATATATAATTCTTTATTCATTTAGGGATAAACTTCTAGAATAGATAATAGGTTTTTCATTGCTTTGGCATATATGTGGTCACTTAACTTTCTACTAATAGCATACCGCTAAGAGCATAATACATATTAAGTATCTTGGTGATTCATGTAGCTGATGCTTGTGTACTTCAGTGGACTTGCTAGAAAGTTTAAAAATTGATATAACTAGGAGAGAACCATTGGAAAACATTGAAATCTGAAAGAAAATCCTTTTGATCACATTACTGTTTTGGGGTAAAATGTCTGGCATGTTTATTATTAAATTTAATAATATAAAATAGAAATATATAACAATTTAAAAAATAGATAAACTTTGTGCATCTACCAGTTGACACATATTTTTGATTCTCTTTATATTTTTTAAAATTCTGCATTTGTTTAGAATATTATGATCATAGTTCAGTGTATTAAACATAATATATACATATATATATATATATATATATATATATATATGTGGAGAGAGAGAGAGAGAGAGAGAGAGAGAGAGAAAAGGGCCAGGGGAGAGAAAGATAGTTAGGCATGTATATCAGTTCTTGATTGTATTTGATGTGTGAATACATTAAGTAGTAAGAGGAACTAAAGTTTTCTTTTCTTTTTTTCAACATCAGTTCTAACAGTAAAAATGACTAAACATATCCCCAGATCTTAGCCAAAAGTACATGTTGCAAAAAAACAGAAAATTTATTGGAAATATCAGAATTTATTTAAAAAATATTTTAATTAGGAAATTTATTTAAGTTCCATATCTACCAATTTCAATAACTTTCCCCAGTGAATATTATAGTAAACTAGAGAGTACAGGAAGATGTCACATGTAAACTGAATGTTGCATTTATGCAGTGGCTCTCCTGCTGTTACCTAAGAATTATGGGAGAAATAAATTTGGCACATTATAAGAAATATATCAATCTAATCAAATAGTTTTACAACAACAACCATAACATGAAGTATATATTTTTCTTATCTAATACAATTTTGCATTTTTTTTACAGAAATGTTTAAATATTTGGTAAATCGGAGGAAAAAAACATGGGTTCTTAGCAAGTGAAGAACAAGTTAAGGTAATTAGAAGATTGATGTTGCTATTCATAAATTTTAGTAATTTCAAAATGTGTTTAATATATTTATATACATGTTTATGCTTTCTTAGTGACATGTTGAAAATGTAGCATATTAAGGAATTACTAAAATGAAATGTCATACCTTTTGGAAAATGCATTGGCAGATCTTATGAGTAAACATTATAGTTCAGAGTATTTGCTGTTGTGAGGAAATACATTCTATTTAAAATACAGATAGTGGTCTACCCAAAACAAATAGTTTTAGTATCTTCCTGCCTCTTGAAGAGACCCATAGTTATATTGCCTTCTTATACATTTTATTTGGAATACTTGAGTTTGTTTTATTTTTTAACAGGAACATGTGTAACAACATACTGTATTAATATCAGTTTTTGTTTAATTTATTCCCTTTGCTCTTGACTGTTACATATCCATGAGGGTGAATGTGACTAACAGGAAATAAAATGTATTCATTTTATAGAACCAAACTTTTAAATATAAATTATTCCAGATCCAATATTTTTAATATTGGAAATATATTTATGGAGTACAAAATACAAAGCAACAGCAACAGACTAATATACACATTTGAATTTTCTTCCACAAGTTATTTAACTGTAAAACATGCCTTTATGTTAATCAATCTATATTAATACTAGAATTTCCTTTCTTTTTAAAGTTGCTAAAAGTAATTTATGGAATTTACTTTGTAATGTCTAGAACAGAAATTATTATATACAGCCTAAATTTGGAAATAACTTTTTTTTTACTTTTCTTCATATTAAAATAATTCATGTTCATTTAATTTGTAACTATTTACTTAATTGATAAATTATACCTCCTTGGATTTACCATATAAATGAACTCATAGAGTATCTGATAATTTGAATCTGTCCATTTTCCTTAACAAAATGTTTTTAAATTCAACTCGTGTTGAATTAGTATTGGGTTTCTTTTTATGTTTGATTATTATTGTGTTATATGGATATGTCAAATTTTTAATCTATTAGTTGATTGACACAGGGTTTTTTACACCTTTTCTGTTATTAAAAAATGCAACCATGAACATCCCTGTACGAGATTTGTGTAGGTGTAAGTATTCAGTTCTCTTGGATGCATACCCAGGGTAGAATTGTTGGTTCATATAGTTATGCATGCTTTACATTTTGAGGAACTTCCAAACTGTAATTTAAAGTGGCTATAATATTTTACAATCCTACCAGAAATGTATGAGTATTCCAATTTTGGTATATCTTTGCCCAAATTAATTATTGTCTGTCATTTTTACAAAACCATCCTAATGGATGTGAAGTGGTATCTCATTGGATTTTAATGAGTCTTTGTTTTTAAGAATGTTTTAGTGTACTGATAGACTCTGTGTTTGGATAAATTCATCACTGGACTTGTCAGTTTGTAGCAATTTTAGACAACTGATTATATGAAGCATTAAATAAAAATTATAAAATTGTTATTTGATAATACAGTAATTAAGATAACTCAGACCTAATATTTCTCTATTCCTATAATAGGATATTTTTCAGATTCATTATATGATATAAAGTTTGATAATCTACTCAGATTTATTAAGAAGCATACTAAAAACTTAAAATAATCCGGAAGAGTGTGAAATATAAATTGATCCTTTATAACTTGAATGATAAATTTATCTTATGAACATATTTTGTTGAGGTGTAAATTTATGATAATACACAGAAACATAAGCAGCAGTACTTTTAATAACCTAACATCTGAAACATAAATGCGAACTTATTTGGGTTTTCCAGTAATGCTTAAAGTCATGCTGTCTACTCATTTTCAACTTTTTACTAAACTTTATAATAAATGTTTAGAATTCTTAGCTTCTGATTTCTTTTGGGAACTGAATAAAGTTATTAGAAAAAATCTAGTTCTTCCTGCTCCAGGAATAAATCACCAAAATTAAGTAAGAAAAATTATATGGCAACAAATAAAGATGTATTACTTTGTCAGTAAATAGTATTGGAAAATGATATTAGACATTGCCTTAGTCAGAAATGTTTAAACAAGTGTTAAAACAAGTTAGGCAGTAAGATAAACTTATTTACATATGGCCATGATATGCCAAATTATTATTCTTGCTAGATCAGTTTTTTAAATCTGGCTTATTAATATATAATTTATAATCTTAATATGTAATTTTGTTTTGAAAAACATGCAAAGTTGTTATTACTGTCCCAAATCAAGATTTCAAACATATCCCTGTTCTCCAGAAGTTCTCTCAAAGCCCCTCTTTAGCCAATCCCTTCTCCCACTATCAGCCCTAGGAACCTCTATTTGTATTTTATTAATAAAATACCAAAAATCACCTGAGAGGAAGCAGAATAAGGAGATACATGTGATTTCACTCATATGTAGTATGTAGAAAAACCAAATAAATGAATGCATTGAATCAAACCTACACAAACTTAGAGTCTATAAGACAACTTGTTGTGAAGAATGAAATTGAATTGCTGGTGGTAAAATTATTGTGAATCATGTATGTTAATTTTCAGTGATGCATATAAGAAACTTAATAAATTATGCTATTTTGTGATACTGTTTCAATAAGATTAAGAAATATATATCAGGTTTTGAAGACAGACTCAATATATATGAACTTGAAGGTGTTTTTCTATTACTCTGTGCCTCAGTGTTTTCATTTGTAATATGGGATTCACAAAATTATCTGTTACATAGCATGTAGAATAGAGCTGAGCATATGTAAGCACTATGTGTAAATTAAATTAGTTTTATGTATGTTAAAGGTAAGGTCTACTGGAAAATATATTCCATAAACAATGACTTCTTTGATTGTATTTACCTACATTTTCAACCTAGTTTTCAAGATAAAACTTTTGGTTTATGGCTCCATTCTTCCAAGGATCAAATGCGAGGGGTAATTCTTGAATTTATTTTACACATATTGCCCATTCATAAGCACAATCTGTCTAACTGCTTCCAGAAAAAGCACCTCCTTGTCTACTTATTTGTCCAAATTACACTCTCTTCTTACCTGGGGGTTTAAGTAGTCTCCTATCTTCCTTGATCCACTGTTTTTACTGTGTTTTAGTTAGAGACCTGTTCCATCTTCCACCTTCTCTGCATTCTGGCTGCTCTGGCTTCATTGCTCTTTGCTGAACACACAAGATCACTGTATCCAGAACCCGTAGCTTTGTTAGTCCTTCTGTAGATCACACTCTCCCCAGTATTAACATAGCTTATTTCCTGGACTTCAATATCCTTCTCTCATGGCAACCTTTACTGATTATCCTATTTAAAAATGAAACTGCTCCAGGATAATCTTGCACTTCTTTCCTGCTTTATTTTCGACCCTGTTACAAAGTACCACATTACATACATTTTTGTTTACTGCCTCTTCCCATTAGTTAATGTATTCTAAATATTTCCTCTTTATAGCATCCTTTTAATTTCCACTTTTATGTGTATTTTATATTGTACCAGTGGCCTTGCTCATGGATTTGTTTATTAGAAAGATAACCGGAGGATGTCTGGGTTACTCTGGGGCTAAAGGCAGGTGTATTACCTGGGAAATAGTTACAGTAACTCAGGTGAGGTATAAAACAATTCAGTTTAAGGCAGCAAAATGAGGGACTGGTGAGTGGCATTAACACATTGGAGAATATTTAGGAGGTCAGACAAACAGATTTTTTGTGACTGCATTTTGAGTAGTGAGAGTCGAAAGCTCATTAGAGTTAAGTCTCAGGTTTGTTGAAACTGGCAGCCCACTGCCTCTTGTTGCCATTCATTCTGCTTTTGGAAGCGTGTGTGTGTGTGTGTGTGTGTGTGTTTAAAGAAATGATTGTAAGTTTTACTGTTATAATAATTTGTTTATTATAGAAATAACATCCAGAGCTAGATGTTAATTTTTATCTGTAGATAGGAGTGATCACCACAAATATAACACCTTAAACTGAAAGGTATTAAGTGTCTCACTTCTTTTTACACTTATTTATAGAAATTTGAAAAAGTGGTTTGGTCTTCTGTGAAATTACATTTTCTAATTAATTATAAAACCACGGTCAGAAAGTACAGGATGTAAAACCTGGCCATGGGCAGAGTTATAGCACATTAATTATTCAGATAGTCATCCCTGCTTATTCCATTCTTAGAGATATAGTGGCTGTCAAAATCTGTCAGCTGTATAGTTAGTGCCCTTCAGAATTTACATGCATAAATGGTGACCTTTGGAAATTTGCATAAAGATAAGGCTGGTGTTCAAATGATAGCTGCCAGTCATTTGAGCAAAGCAAAAGTTGTCGGCCGCTTCTTAACTCACAGAATGGGCCATGAAGCAGTGAGCAGCAAATCAAGTAAATGAAGCGTATATAAACTTTTTTCACCAAAACAAAAATAAAACCTGTTTTTAATAGTTTTACAAAGTCTAATGAAGTTGAAACTGTCACTGTTTTTGATGTATATTTCTCTTATTACTCAACCTATTCATTAATTTTTATGTCTAAAATGACTAAAATTTAAAATTTCAATCTTTAAAAAATAGAAAATGATCAGGTTTTATATTATAAAATAAATGCAAACTCCTTATAGCAAATTTTAAAATTTTGCAAAAAGAGAATATTAATATTCTCCAAAATTCCATTCCTAAGAGAAATCTTGGTTAATATTTTAGTGTAAATTTTTAATCATCTCTTAAATATACAAAAACATTTGTACGGATACTTTCTTATTAGGACCATGCTCTATTTTACTCATCATAATTACTGCTGAGAGAAACGTAATATATAAACCTTTGGTTTACAAACAATTCTTTCCTTAAATAGATTTTTAACAGTAGAATTATTGGGTCAAAGTGGATTATTCTTTTCAAAGCTTTTGATGCATATTGTCAAATTTTCCTTTTAGGTTTTACTTTAGTAAACTTTCAGTTTACTTGTATCTTAATCCTTTTTTCTAATAATTGAAAATATATTTTTCAAGATAAAGCACAGAATATAGCATATCTTTTGTTTTTATTAATGTAACTCATTGTAATCTTTTAAATGTTTTAGGTGTGCGTCATTATGTAATGGCATCTGTAAATTCTAAATAAGAGCACCTTTTTCCTTTTATCATTTTTAAATGCTATGTCTTAAATGTTTTCTAACAGCTTGTCATTTAGAAATATTATATTAAAATCTACACAAAATAGAAAAAATTTCAATGAAAAATATCTAACTTTAATTTTTGTTGCAAATTTCAATCTCTGTATATGATGTCATGTCCTTATCACTTACCTCCTCCGTGAACATAAACTAAGACATTAATACTCTATATAATGCTTGAGTACCTAAAATGAAAGCAAAAAATAATTAAAAACAAAATTAACAAACTTTAGAACACTCATTCCTTTCCCTGTGTTGGCAAGCCAGACAGTAACCCTCATAATTTTGCAGCTAGGTCTGCTCTAGGTTTTTCCCCTTAAAAAATCTTAAGATGTTCTTTAACTCCTTACTTTAAAAATAAAAGATATCGTTAAGAATAAACACTATGCATGATAATGTATAGCTTTCCATTAAAATAATTTATCAATGGGTGACATGTGGAAAATACTTAGTTTAGTCAAATCTCTAAGACAATTGTGATGCTTACTTTTAATTATTCTTACATTTTCACTTAAATCCTAAACTAACAGTGATCAGCTCATGGTCTTGTGTCTTGCTTGGTTCTTGTACTTACTTTATCTGGTCCACTCCTGCCTCTTATCCATGACATTAAAAAAGTAATATGATGTTTCAAAATAGAGTACTCATTGCTTCCTGAATCAGGAATGCTATATTGAGTAGAATGTGATCTGCTTAATATTATAAATATTTATAAATTGGGGTTTTATATCATAGCTAAAAAAGCAATTTATTGTTTTTATTGTATACATATTGAATTGGGGGTTCCTGGACCCAACTGAAATGTGTATGAATGTGAAGGCTCCCTCACATCAACAAACAATTCCCTGAATTAGCAGGTGTCTGAAAATTCAACTCAATTCAGCTCACTTCTGACACCGTCTACCCAGAGAGCATCTGATTCTACTGGTCAAGATTCCTCAGTCTCCCAGATCAACCTCCACTTCCAATTCTGTTTCCATGCTCAGGTTGTCACCTGTGTTTGCCTGACTATCAGTGATACTGAGGATTCCCGAAGGTTCAATGAATTTGCTAGAGCATTCACAGAACTCAAGAAACCCATTTACTTACTAGGTCACCAATTTTCTATAAAGGATATATAGTTCAATAATAGCCAGATGGAAGCAATGAAGAGGGCAAGGTATGAGACAAAGACAAAGAATTTCTATGTCTCCTTCGGATGTTCTATTTTCCTCAGTCTCCACATTTTCACCAACCCAGAGTCTGAAACCCACCCTTTTGGGGGTTTTATGGGACATTTATTGCTTAGGCATTATGGATTGACCATTGACCATTGGCAGTTGAACTCAACCTCCAGCCTCTCTCTCTTCCTTGGCGCTTTGGTTAATAAACTCCCATCCTTAGGTGTATCCAAAAGCCACCTCATTAACATAGCAAAAGAAACCTTTATCACACTCAGTTCTCAGGAAATTCTAAGGGTTTTGGAAGCTGTAGATGGAGACCTAAGATATTTCTTAAAAATCACATAGTTTAAAATTACGTGTTGCTAATATTTGAGAACTTTTAATATGCATATATCCATGCATCTATGACTGTTACCTGTCTATATCTATGCTTATATTTTGTTTGCTTTCTTTTTCTTTATCAAATTCTAAGAGAATTAAGACATCTAGAATTGTGTTATCATCTCTAATACGGTCCCAAATAGTCTTATCACTTAAAAATTCTCTAATGCAGACGTTTTTGTAGTCATTCTTGTCTCTATCTCTACCAGCTAGTAATCTGTTCTTCGTTTCTGTATTTTGAAATTTTTTAGAATGTCTTATAAGTGAATCAAGCTGTGTCTAACATTTTGAGACTGATTTCTTTCACTCATAATGAATTTAAGATTGTCCGTTATATGTGTATGTCATGGTTCACTTATTCACATACATGTAGAAGAATGAATATTTGGGTTTTGATTTGGGGTAATAATTAAGTTAATATAAATATTGGTATGTTGTGTGTATGGGTGTGTTTGTGTGATTGTATATTTTCATTTCTTTAGGGAAAATAAGAAAGAGTTGTATTGTTGGGTCATGTTGTTAAGTATTATTTTTCTTATTTCTCTTTTATTTTCCTCACCTGATTTTTTTCTGTTTCTATTTTATTTATTTTTCAAGTTTTATTGCTACTATAAAAATTTGTGTTTTGCAGAAACTTTTATCTTCTTCAAGTGATCACTTGTTAACTTCTTGACACTATCTTGAATATTTTTTTTTTTGGTCTCTGAATTTAGGTAGGAAAATAACATCATTCAAGTAGAAAATTATGATTTTTTTCTTCTTTGATACTTTTACTTTTATTTAGGAGTTTGTATTGTTTCCTTTAGTAAGTGGTACCAAACCAGGGAGACTGCAAATGAACTGGTTTTGCACTAGATAATGATTTTCTGCTGTTTTATTCTAACTAAAGCTCACATGCTTTTTACATGGAAAAGACCCTCATTGAGAATATGTGCAACATGTACAAACAGGTTTGGTCTCCTAGTTTCCAAGACTCAGTCGATTAAAATCACCGTATTATAAAAGAATAGAAAAACTAAATCTAAATATGAACCTGATACTGTATATTAAGGATAGAAACCAAGTAGCCACTAATAGTCATAGTGAAATATTTAGTAAATATAGCAGACTAGGTCTATTATATATTAGAACTAAGTTTCCCCATGTATCTAAGATCAACTTAGTTATACACATTTTAAATCTCTAATTCCTCTAAGGAAGAATCATGGATCAGATTACCTTCACCGGAGACCTGGTCTTGCCATTAACTTGCCGTGAGACACAGGGATTGTAGTATTCTCATTTGTCCAATTAGTGAGTACAACACTCGATTATCCATAAAGGATCTTCTTGTTCTAAAAAAAAAAAATAAGATGCTGCAATTCTGTGATAATCTTGGGTCATTGAGGAGAAAAAGTTTGCATGCTTGTGTTACATACTTAGAAGACAACGAGAGGTAGATTTTTAAAGACCTTAAATTACTTATAATTTTGAAAACCATTTTACTCTTTAGAAAAGTTCAGTAAGTGTTCCATAATACTTGAATGTTACAGAATAATTCATTTATTTACTGTTCGCCAAAATTTTAATAATTTGAACATTTTTGAATATTTTATATAAAAATATGACTAAATGTAGTCATACCTCTGTGTTTTAGTATTATGGAATTGTATTGAGATTTGTATTTTTAAAAATTTCCTAGACTTTATGACCATAAAGTTTATTAATGATTCCTTTTATTTGTTATTCCCCTTAATTATTACAGGCATCATTAAAGTTTTTCACTTTTTCAAAGTAAATAAGCATTTTCTAAGCAATTTCAAGTTGTGTACTCACGAAAAGAGGAAACTAACTTCAAACATCACTATTGGTTATATTTTCCTAATGCAGAATAATTATTTTATTATGTCATATTTTCCAAAGACTAAAAGACTTCATTACAAATCTTTGCAAATCTTGGGAAGAATGAAAATTAAAACACACTAATCTTCATTTTAGTTTACTTAAGCATATCATTTACCATATATTGTCTGGTGTGCAGAAGACTATTCAAGGGAGAGGATTATAAATCTAGCTGAGGATGCAGAATCATGTACAATAGATGATATTATGGTATGGTGAATACTATAACAGAAACATGAGAAAAAGAGAATGATTAATTCTGAATAAAATGCCTTGGGAAAGCCTTGCAGAAGTGGTAGCATGTGCGAAGGAGTTTTCTACTGCTAAACGGAGAATGGTCATGGAAAGTGCAGATTAATCCGTAGAGAATTATGACTAATCTATTGTAGGGGACTATAACTTTCCTGAGTTAGTAGGAAGTGTATAAACTTAAAAATTAAGTAATAAGAGAGCCTGCTTAAATTATATATATTTAGGAGACATCTAGTCATTCAAGGATTATTGTGCTACTGTTATTTTTAAAAATAACATGGGAAGAATGAGAGATGCACTTAAGATGGGATGAAACAATCAAGTGAAAAACAAATAGAGGTCTGGAACTTGAATCACCATGTTCTGTGAACTCATTTCAAATCCTAGTGTTGTCAGCACTGATGAGAGTTCAAATGCTGAACTCCTTTCATTGTACTTCTATTGAGTACTGGAAATACATACTCTTAGAAAATATTTGGTCCAGGAGCACCACCATTTTTCTTCTTTACACATCATAAGTTATACCCTTAAATAAATTCTCCAATCTATCTAATAATACGCAATATAGGCATAGGCATTTTATTTTCTTGAGTCCTAAAATGTGGGAGAATCTTTTTTTCTTTTTAAGAAAGAAATTGGATTTCTTGATGTGGCTTAGTGCTGCCTTCAGTGTTCTGAGAACAATAATGCAATTAGCTAAAATGCTTATCAACAAAATTAAATTCCTGGGGAGTATCTTTTCAAATTGCCTCTTACAAGTGTAATGGAAGCAAACAGTTGTTTGCTAGCTTTGTTGCCCAAAATTATGAATGCCTGGAGTTTTATAAAATTTGATAGTAATATATATAGAAGCATAGAACACTCCATTGTAAATTTTAGTGAGAAAACTAAATCTTGCAGATGCTTTTTAGTATATTGTATCTTGATATTTTTAGTCATGAGTGAAGAAATCCCCAGTATTATTAGTTCACAAATGACATTTTAAATATATTTCTTTTTTATTTTAATTTAATTTCATCCCCAATTAAATAAACTTACTTAGAAATATTTTTGGATTGTCAGTTTATGGATAAGTAGTTAAAAATGAAAGCTTGATATCTATTCTAGGGTATATATAAAAGTATTCAAAAATATGAATGCTTCTCATCTACTTTTGTCAGTAAATACTGCAGCACTAATTAACCTTTGAAAAGAATTGCTAATAGGAAAATTGCAGAGGAAATGTATATAAAATTTTTGTTTTTTATGTAGTACATGAAAAGTTATCCTTGCCTAAAAGGTTGAACAGACCATTTCTAATAACTTTGCTTTACTATCCTGTGTTATTTCAGGTGCTCATTATCTGTGCTGGTCTATTGTCTTGCAACAGTTAAAATATACATCTTATTATGTTAATCCAGTATAATAAATATAATAAAAATATGAGGTTTCTGTTAAATCCATTCAGGATATCCATAGCACATGAAAACTTTTATTAAAAATAGCTAATTTTAACCCACTTAAGATAGATGAAATTATAAGATAGCTGAAAATGTTTTAAAGGCACGAACTTCAATAGAATGTCAAGGAATAATTTAATATAAGATGATTTAGAAAACCAATATAAGGGAGAATAGCTCAAATCTTAATTGACAAAGAGTAACATTAAGGTTTTATGCTGTCTTCTGAGAGAGCCCACTATACTGTTTATACACAAACAAGGAATAATGAACTAAAATATATGTGAATGCTATAAAATATGTAGTAACAATAATAGTGCACTTTCTAGGAGTTCACTTTTATAAAAATGTTATCAAATCATTATATCATCATTGAACAATGATTACAAAAATGTGTATTTTAGGACGTCTGTCATTCTTGCATGTTAAAATAACTTATCCCCCAAACAATTTGCCTTCGAGTCTCATAAAACTTTCTGAATTTCCAACAAGTTTTACACTAAGTTGATGCATAGGACAGATGTTACTGAAAGAGTTATTATCCACCATTTCTATGGTCTGGGCAGCATTAGACTGTTGGTGGTGAACTTAATGTAGTATCTTTACATACATGTATTTATAATGGTGTGCCCATGAAACTTATGTTGTGAACCAATGTTAAATATATTAAAAATTAAAGCAAATTAAAGATAATCAAAAAGTTATCTAAATGGAAAATGGAACAAATGTGATAAAATACAAAAGCATTTGATTTCCTACTGCCTGCCTTTTAAAAAAATCTCAGAGAATTTCACAACATCTTTCTACCTCTTAATTTCTCATTAGTCTTGTTGCCTATTTCCTTATCAACTTTTTCTTCCTCTTGTACCACAGAGCTTAGAACACGAGTGTTTCTAAAATGCTTTTGGAATTAGTCCTGTTATTTTATTTTTATTATATTTTTTAAGTTTTACATGTAAGTAGCTATTAGGAATTTTGAATAACCTCAGAAGTTGCTTATTTCTCAAAAACATTTTACAAATAGTATTTGGTTTTTCAGGCTTCTAAATGAAATAATGTATCTCTTCTCTCTAATAACTGTTTCTTCAAAAAATAGATTATAAAGTTTCAATGAAATATTCTACTTCTCTATATTTTACTTCAAATATGATTTGAGTGTGTAGATATAGAAACAGTATAGTCACTGGAGGGTCAAATCATACCATATTTTGTATGGGAGATTATATCTAGACTTTTTATGTAGAGACTCTGCTGTAACTTAGAGTGAACCATTCACATTATTTTGAAATCTTTATAACACCCAGCAGAATAGATTCTGAATAATGAAATAATAAAGTGATGTTGTTTTGACATATTCCATTTTATATTGAAAAAAGGATTGTTGAATAATGTTTCTCTGAAACACCATGCTAAGTATTTTCCGTATCCAGGAATTTAAAAATAAGAATAGTTGAAATTAATATGGCAAAAATAATAAATCAGCCTTTGGAACTCTAAAAATAAAAAAATGATGATTTGCAACTTTGAATTTTGTTTGACAACATCCGTTTTTATAGAACTTTCCTTATAGACACAGAGTAAGAACAGTTTGCCTCTGTAAATACAGTGACAATGAATCCTTGAAGATTTTTTTCTTTCAGTCAGATGTTGCTTTTTCTTGACTTTCTCTTTTTTGACCTGCTAATTAGTATTGAAATCATGGTAAAGAAGTTAATATTTGAAGTCGTTACCCAGAATTTGTTAGCAAATTTAATTCCTAACTCTCACCTTTATGTGATTCAGTACTACCTAGTAATATCTTCCTTTAGTACTGTCCATGGTTTCCTATGGTTTGCTGACCACTCTATCTTTTTGGTTTCCTGTGAGCTTTTATTCCCTAAATCAATATTTGGAGCCTCTGATATAGAAAGCAATGTGTTTTTTTTTTTGCTTATTTGCGTTCCTTGGCATATTCGTGAAATACAAAGAAACACATTTACAAGATATTTTAAAATCTAATGCTTATTTTAATAACCAAATTAGATTTGATGTAGAAAAAATGAAAATGGAGAACTCTTCTAGTTTTTTTTTCTCCTCTTCTCTCCTCTTCTTTTTTTGTACGTGTTTTTTCACCTTCCACAACTGTCTCCCTGACCCCTGATTCCCCTCACACACACACATCAGTTCTTTTCTCTTCTTCATTCTTTCTTACTGCAAACAAAAGAAACTGCAAGGGAAAGAATCATTTGCACTAGGGTTAGTTGTTCTTTTCTCTTCTTCATTCTTTCTTACTGCAAACAAAAGAAACTGCAAGGGAAAGAATCATTTGCACTAGGGTTAGTTGAATTTATTCACATATTCTAATTAGAAATAAAAGTCCTGAATGGACCATTTGTAGGACAGGACAATCCTTTACCTGTAAGTAGAAAGTATACGGAAATAGAAAGTGTCTATAGAGCCAGACATTACTAACATTTTTATTTATTCAAATGTCAAAATTGTGTTTTAAGTAAAATTGCTTACTTTAATTTTTGTCAGATTATTAGTTAAAGGCAAATGACATTAAATGAACCGTGAAAGTGAGAAATAAAGATATTTTTTCTATTTTTTGCATTAGGAATTAATATTAATTAATAAAAGACTGCTGAGTAGTTTAACACTAATTTTGAGTTTGTTTTATAGCTAAAAATGAAAAGTTAAATGCAGATTATTTTCAATATTAAATCATTTTAAGTGACCAATCATATATAATACAATTACAAATTTTCCCTATTTCATCTTTTGAGTTAATTTCATTGATTTCAACATTTATTTTACAAAAAAATACTTGTGTTGTGTTTTCAAGATAGTTAGACTTGTAAAAGTAAAAAGAGATGTCAACTAATACAATGTCAATCTTAATGAATAAAATGCTATAATGAATACTTAAAATTATTAGTACTGTTTCTGTTACTAGACATATTAAAGATATCATTTAAATTCTAGAGGCATCATTTTTACCCTAAAATTTGAGAGCATTGAAGTATCCTTTTACTTCTCAATGTATAATATTTAAAATCTTTCCTCTTGCTCTATAATCTTAAACATTTAGATTTTAGAAGTGGGGAGGAAGATGATTCTTGATTGCTCATATGTGCTAAGTTCAGTTGAAATGAGAGTATAATTTCCAAATTTAAAATGTAATCAACAAGAAAGCATTTATTTCTAAAGGAGTACTGAGACTTCTTCAATTCCTTTAAGAGTGTTTATAAAAACAAGGAAGAATAGGGAAAAGATCCAGTTGAATTTTTAAATCTTCAGTAAGTCAAAAAGATTTTGCTTATGCTATATCTTAATGATTAGTATATTTACAAGAGTGAATTCAGTGTTGAAAAGAGTAGTGTAATAATTATGGAAATGAATGTAATTATCATAAATAGATTCATGGAATAAAAATGTCATACAGTTTCATTTATTACCTTATTTTAGCAGATCATTATGAAAAGCTTTTGGTCCTGTTGAATAGGCAAGTGAAATATAGAATAATAAGAATTTAAAAATTCAGCTCTTATGGTATGTAAAAAGAAAAACTTCCTTATCTTGAGGAGAAGGGAAAGTCAACTAGGAGCAATACCTCTATTTAAACCTGGCATTTTGTAAAACAGAAACATCACTATATATTGTCCATGAGATTCCCTGTGAATAACTGGCAATGTGAGGCTATAGTAGTCAAGTTCCTTATTCCTTCCAAATCAGTTATTGTGCTGCTTAATTAGAATTGGATATCGGTGGTAGTGGAAATGAGTGAGACTATCAATGTTACTTTGTGTTAAATTTTAATCACACAAGTTAGGACATTCAGAATTATGGTTTCCATGGTAACCACAACACTGAGCCCTGTGTGAAGGCATTACAGTGGGGGTCTTTGATTAGAAGAAAGTTAACTAGAAGTGAAACAAAATACTCCATATGTGCAGCTAAAGTTGCCCCCCCAAAAAAAAGTTCAGCTCCCTTGTCCTTAATTATATTTGCTTAATAGTATGTCACGTGTTTGTTCAGTACACTGAAAGTTCTGTTGTAATTCTCATGTGGATACTGTGTTTTCATTAGGTTTTAAATAATTATTTTTATTGCACATTATATCATTTTGAATTTTAATTTGTTTTTAAAATAGCTGCAAAAGCTGGCTTTAGGAAAATCATGACGTTTTATGTAGAAAGGACTTTTTCACTGATATTTAAAAATACTTCTTAGAATTGAGCTGTTGGTTTTTTGCTTATAGTCTTATGTTTTTGAGTTTTTGGGTTTAGACAGCAATTTAAAGCTCTTTTTTTATTAAGGTAATTCTTATCATCAGTATGAAAAGAATTCCATGCAAGAAACAAGACTGATTCAGGCTATGTAAAGCACTGGATCTATAAAAAGATTGTAACAGTGAAAAGTGGTTAGTGATGCTGATTATTAAAAATAAAATATATTTGGACAAGATTAATTTTGAAGAATATTCTGACTGTTGTGTTAAATTCCTGTCTCATTTTTATAGAAATTAAATATCTATAATGTATCAGAAAGCAAATATATGTAATATATTTCATACAATTATAATCACACATACATAACAAGTATGATTGAAAAATTTTTATGCTGTAGGAACAGAAGAAGTCTACTCAGATATGGAATTTTTTCATATATTATAGTAATGATTAATTGAGCATCTGTTATGGGTTTATTTATGCTGTTTATCATTATTTGAGTTTATGTTTGCCTATGGTTAACATTTCTCAAGTATAAGTAAATGAAAAGGACCAATATTTTTCTATATTTTCATCTCTAACTCTAGAAAATGCTATTCAACTAGTATTTCTTATGATGTAGTTCAAAATCTTGTAGCAGATATTCAAGTCTGGTAATGTAGATTCAGTACCTATTTCTTCATACCAGTGTATAATTGAATGTGAGTGGGTCAGACTTGAAAATCAAACACCATTTTACAGACCATTAGTCTGTTGCAGAGGTCTGCACACTTTTTATGTAAAGGGCTGGATATCAAATACTTTAAGCTTTACGGGGCTTATGGTCTCTGTCATAACTGTGTTGTAGTAGAAAGACGGCTGTAGTCAATATATATAAAAAAAAATGTTTATAGTTGTACTCCAATAAATCTTCAATAGACTCTGAAATTTGAAGTTTATATAATTTTTAAATGTCATGAGATATTCTTGTTTTGATTTTATTTCAGCTATTATGAAATGTAAAAATTTTCTTGGTTTATGGGACATACAAAAACAAGAAGTATCATATATACATTTTCTGGGGTTGTAGTTTGCTAAAAACCAATCTTTCTGGTTTTCTAGTTATTGTTTTGCTTTGTTTTTTGAGGGACGTAATTTGTTTATCCATTGATATTCAAAGTGTATTATCTACCTGTATGACAAACATTAGTACTTAAATACTACATTCAAAATTATGTTCAAAATGCTCTACAATTGACATTGATGGTTTGAATAATTGGAAGAAGGGAGAATTTGAGTAGATGGTGATCAAAATGTTAAAGTGTTTGAAGACGTGATTTCATATATTGCTGAAATGAACTCCCTAATCTTGCATCCTGGAATTGAACAGTTTCGTGCTCATTGGCATACATACAATCGCAATGCAGAGTTATGCCACAGAATTAGTGCGATGGAGTAATTCACCAGAATCAGTGTTTCTGTGAGGACTTGTCTTCCCAGGGATGGGAGAGTGAAAAGCAAGAGATGATATGGTATCTTTTTTCCTTATCAGTGAGAAGAAAATTACTTTTTCCTTCAGTAGAGTGAATAAAAGTTGCCAAATGCCAGAATATTACATTAAATTATGTTCTTACTCATAAAAAAAATATTAGGGAAAAGAGCTTTTTTTTCCCCCTCCTTCTTAATTTATCAATGTATTCAATCAGCCTAATTTCACCTCAGTAACTTCCTTATAGGTCCTATCTCCAAATATAATCACAAATCAATTTAGGGAGGATACAGTGTAGTTCATAACACCTGTCCTGTGCTAGACTCTGTTCTTTAATAGTAAACAATTCCTGGCTCCTTGGTGTTAACACTATGTTGGTAAAGACAAATATTAGTAAAATAATTTCAATAATTAATGTGTAATTGTGAGCAGAAATAAATTTTTTGAGGAAAGGAACAATATTTTGACAACATTTTAATAATAAGGTAAGTATATATATATATATATATATAAACTTATATATATGTAATCTAGTTTATATATAATACATAATAAAACACCTAACATAGCCTGATAAGGCTTAGTGCAAATCTTCCCATAGATAGAAGAGAAGTGTTTTAGCAGAAGGAAATAGCTTATGAAGAAAATACCCAGTCACTATAGGGAACATGTCTTTTCTGTCTGGTGACTATGAAGGGAATAGTAGCTTGTACTTTTCCAATTGCAGCTTAACTTTTTGCCTGCAAAAATTTAAAGAATAAATCTAGAAGTCTTTAAAAATTATTCACTTGAACTTGAGACAACTTTTTTTAAAAGTTTATAATCACGACATTTGATTCTTCTGTACTTTCTTTAATATTTATTTATATTTAGGTTGTCTCAATTGAATGTTACTGCTAAGAAGTGGAGGCATTCTTTCAAATCACATGTTTTCTTAGTAGGTTGAATGAGGGCAAAAACCCAAAACAAGAACCTTTATACTGTGTATGAGTATTTTTGTCTAAATCAGTACCACGTTCACTTTTGTCCTTTGCAAAATATGTCTGACTAATAATGTTAGTCAAAAAGGAATAATCTATTCATGTATTCAAGGATTAAGCAAAAAATTATCAGAATCATGATTAAATAATGGATTGAATAAAATATTTTGTAATTTTAGAATTCTAGTATGTTATCAGTCCTAACATTGCAAAATAGTATCTAAATAAGCTTAAAATATTCACAGGATGACATATAAAATGATGGAAAAAAATAGACAGCAGCAATATAAATTAAAATGTGGTATGTTTAATTGCATTCTATTTGACTAGAAGTTCTATTTTAAACTCTTTCTTAAAAGGTTTGATCTGAGAAAATGTTAATAGTTACCTCTGAGAAGAAATGGAATTCACTGAAGAGGAAATTTTGAATTTGAAGTGTCTTTGGAGGTACTGCTATTTTCTCATTATAGAGAATACAAACACGGATAAAAAGCAATCTTGATTTTAGAGTAAATAAACTATTATATGTAAAGCCCAGTTTATAAAGGGTGCTATTTGTAAACTCACTAAACTGAATTAAATTTTATGAATTATAATCTACTTATTTCTGATACATATCTGTTAATAACATCAAAAGTAAATCTTCAATCTGAGATTTATGAAGATTACAGAAATATTTCTCAAACATTCCTAAGACATGACAATTATTTATTAAGCTGAATGAAATACCAAACTCTGTTCTGATATGTGTGATTAATTTCAGTTGATTCAAATCTGTTAGTTCTAAAGTAAATACTGTGGGTAAATATTAGTACTTACTATGATAGATTTTTTTTAACTTATGGATACAAAGTAAAATTTAGAAGCATGCATTTTGAACCCAAATTCACCTTCTTTATACTGAAATTCAAAACATGTTTTTCACATTGCCAAATACTAAGCTTTCTAAGTAATTAACATTACTCAGTGTAGTGGTCAGCCACAAACACAAAAAGAATGTCTTTTGATCTCTATAATTCAACATCTGGTTGTCACTATAATGCTGTCTACTAGAAATACTTTTGCCAGATGTGACTTATGGTTACATTAAATTTTTAGTTCAATAAAAGGTATATGAAAAGAAGTCAAAGATATTACCAGAATAAGCAAGCTTCAACAGATTCTACATTCATTCATTCATTAAAATGGTTAAAAAAAAAAAAAGGACAACAAAAAAGTTAGTAATAAAAATACTTAATATTTACTGAACTGACAGACCTTGGGCACCTGCTATTTCCATTTATACTGCCTCGTTCAATTTACACGTCAACTCTCTGAGAACAGATGCTATTTGTTCTTCATGGTATAGATGAGAAAACTGAGGACAAAAAAATCTTGTGGACAGTCACACAATTAAAAAATGGAAAATACAATCTTTGATTAAAATTTGAGATCAATATACTATAAAATATAGCCTTTATCTTTGTTGCTGTCGTTTCTAGAGTAACTTCATACCTTACCTACAAGAGTGACTTGAGTGTTTAAATTTCACAGGTCAAATGACTTAATTATTGTATTTTTAGTAAGGGGCTTCATGCTGCTCTTAATATTACTCTACTACATTTTTAAAGATGATTTATATTATTATGGGAGATAAGGAAATATTTTAATGTATCTTTCTGTGGTGAACAAAGAAGTTTTTTTACTATGTTTAGAATTATTTTAATATATCTGTATTGGTACATAATGCATGCTTGAAAAAATATATCATTCTCAGGAATTATGTTTTCGATCTAAATATTTTTCTTTTCTTTATATTACTGAACATACCACAGAATCAATAATATGTTTGATAAATCATTTACATTTACACTGCTTTGCAGTTTTTAAACATTCATGTGTCGAGAGGCGAGTAGTTTACATGGTATAAGTATAATGTGTTTGCAAAAGGAAATATTCCCTGCAATTTATTTTACATGGCAGGTAGTAAAAATATGAAACAATGTTAGTATTGTTCTTTAATAGGTGAGCTTATCTTCTGTAATGGTGAAATGATGTCACTGGTATTTCCTTTAGCTAATAACAGTATGCTATATGCACAAATCATTCCTTGGAATCAACTGTCATAAAATAGTATGTAAGGTTTTATATTACAACTAAGGTTAAAAATAACAAAACATAATGTTATGGATATGATAACTTTAGTGTGATCTGTATACATTTATTTCATTCATATGGCATTCTGTGTTTGACATGCAATTCATCAGCATTTCTGTACTTTGATTTAAGATATAAATTTATGTTCCGTGCCAAAATCTGATACAGTGAAACCTCATAATGCTTTTGCAGCATTGATAATAAAGATGATTTGAAGTAATTTTTCCTACTCTAAGCCAAAATTAGAGCCAATGAAAAAAATACTACACTGAAGAATTCTGCTCATAGAATATGCTTAAAAATAACCTGCTTTGATATTGCAAAAGTGGATATATCCTTAGTCTTTCACATACAAAGTTTCTCTTTCCTCAAGCCTATAATGGAGACTTTTTCTACCCTTTAAGATTTGGAGAAAGTCTTAAATATAATAGTTTATGTTTAAGTTCCTTTTAAAAATTTCCTATGAGGGCCCCAAGCTTCAAAATCTGAAGTTCTCACTTCTTCTGTATTTATAAAGTCTTTATGTTGTCTAAGAGTAGTTTTCAAGAAACAAAATAAAATGGCAACTGTGTAAACTAATTTTTAGTTGACATTACATCTTGTTTTACCTTCCCAACAAAGCTGTTTAGTAATGATTTCTCTGTTATCATTATATACAGTTTAAAACATTTGGAAAGGCACTAGAGTTTCAAATCCCAAGAGAAGGAGGAGACTGGATTAGCTCACATGTTATGTACATACCTTAACGTTCATTTTGTAAATGCCTTTATTTAAAACTATAAAAATTCTTTTGGCTTGCATTCTCAAGTATAAATGTGTGTAGTGTGTAACTGAATGGATGAATGCACTAGAAGATGAGTAAATAAATAAGCAAATGAAGAGATTCTTAATGTAAATTGTGGATGCAAAATTATAAATTCTTTTTCCATAGTAAGCACTTTATAGACTATATTTATGAGGAATGTATCTGGAAAAATAACCATCTAAATGCCCATGATAGTACTGCATTACCCCACTTTTTTGGAATAAGAAGGCAAGGGGTGTGTGTGGGTGGGGGGGTGTGGGTGTGGCAGGGGGGAAGTAGGAGAGGAAAATTAGAGAAAACATGTTAAAAATCAGGGTCCCAGTAAAATTTATATGTTCAATCTACGGATTTCAGAGAAAGTTTTTATGGAATTTAACATCCAGCAAGGGTTTCCAAAAGATCACATTATACTGACTTTTGTACTCTTATGTATGCTTTCTTTTTGTAGAGATTTTCCCCTTCACTTTGCTTCCAATGAATTCCAAATGTGCCAGGCTTATTAGCTTGGCCCTTACATCTCTTGCTGGTCCCCAACTGGCCAATGAAAAGTCTATTTTAAACTACTGACCCTGCACCTGGGTATTTGCAGCCCCTGGGAGTATTAGCTGCTGCCATTTCCCCCTACTTGCTCTACTGCTTGCAAAGACGTGCCTCATTGCAGACTGTACAGAGATTAATGTGATCATTCCCTGCTTATGAGAATAGGTTACCAGAAGCCCCACATCAATTTTCCAGCTTTCTGGTGTGGGGGAGTACCTTTGGACTGTAACTGGGTTTTTCTCTGAAGCCTTGTGAAAATGTTCCCTACTTACCAGTATTTGAGTTGGAAATTGATTTTTAACTTAGATTATTTATTTATGTGAAGCAGAAGAGTCAGTAATGATGCATTAAAAATTCTTGAAATTAATGTGTGTTGGTTTCGACTGAGATGCAAATCTGAATTGAATAATAGTTTGATTTTGGGGGGAAAGTTCAATATGAAACCATAGCGTTTGCATGGCGCCAAAGTGTTTATATTGTCCCTTGCTAAAATGAATATGCTGCTAAGCTTATTTCCAAGAGTTTAAAAATTATTCCTACGATTAACTTAAAAGAGTCATTAGTGATAAATAATAACTCCTGATTCTTCAGATTAAATATATTACTTTTTAAGTCTGAAGAAAGACATTTTCTCATTATTTTTTTCTTCTTGAATTTTAAACATGTCAAACAGTAATGATTTTTGCTGTAGAAATCTGACACTGGTATTTTATGTTCTTGGTTCATAAGTTGGTTTTATGAGTTATCTTTTAATAAAAACAAAGCTATGTTTTGAGAAAAAAATCACTAAAAATTCCCATTTTATTGAAGAATTTTATAAGTATGTCTGCCTCTTAAGCTTTATGTTTTCACATTTATCAAGCAGAATGCGTGTCACTTATTTTCTTTTCTGTTATACTTAAACATAGGCATGTGCTAGCCTTAATTCAGTCATAGTTCCAATGCTAGTCTACATGAAGCAAAAGGGAAGAAAGAGTTCGAGAAAATCAAACTGGGTAGAGGTTTAAATGTCTCAGTTCTATGATTTGTATGCTTCAATCTTTTTAAAATAAAACAGTTGACAATGATTTGATCTATAAAGTTAATCTAAAAGAAGAATGAACTTTGCTTTGCCTTTTAAAGAAGTGTTATTTTTATATTTTAAGTGTGATTTAAAGCTTATCCTTTCAAAGAATTACAATTTAGTTTAGAGCTTTTAATTAAAGGAACACAGAATGGGAAATTTAGGCTAGAGATAACGTATTATAGCTGCCTTTTTGTCTATAAGGGTCAACAGACTGGATTTTTACCATAATGTATCCAGGTGTGTGTGTAACTGTACATATGCATGCAATTAATCCCCCTGTAAAAAATAGGCCTGCTTAAAGTAGCTTTTGCACAAATGTATGGGAAGGGGGAAAAATGAAAGTTATTTGTTTTCAGTTATTTACTGCTCTAAAAGAATTGGTGGTAAACATTTTAAAGTAACATGTTTTGTTATAACTTTTTTTTGTAGTTCTGTAAGCATGGGTTGTAAAATTGAGTAGAGTAGAGGTGAGGTAGATAGAATTTTTTTCCTTCCTTTTATTTGATATATTGTTAGACTATTTGTAGAATGACAGTAAATCTTTCAATCACATTACTCAAAATATTAAAATTTTATCCATTACCAGAGGTGTTAAAGAAAAAAGTTCACTTTTTTAGTGCAGTGGCTGAATATGCACATTTCCCTATTAGGCTTCACTTATAAAACATGAACTCAGAAATACAACTATTACAAATTTCAAGATGATTACTGAAGAGCATGCAACCCCATATGTTGATGAATGCTTTTGAGTGCAGAGCTGATATGACACACTCGTTACCTACCTGTGAAGTCAATCTTGTTGGTAAGCCTTATTTCACTGTTGCCAGTGTCCCAATAGTGTTTGTTAGAGCAAGAGAAAATATCTAATAAGGCTTTGTACTCAGTGATCATAACTTTTTTTTAAAGAGCAGTTTTATTTTTCAGTCTTTGTGTCTCATGACATTGACATTTATGAATAATATAGGACAACTATTTTATAGAAAGTTCCTCAGTTTGAGTTACTGTCCTGTTTTCTCACAATTAGATTCATTTTATTCATTCTTGGGAGGAGACAGAACCCACAGAAATGATGTAATGTTCCCAGTGCCTCATATAAGGAGGGGATTTACTGATAAACAATATTTTGTAACAATAATTTGCCAGCCCTCCTTCCTTTGTAGACATTATATTGCAAAGAAATGGATGCAGTTCTTTCTTATATAGCTTACCAAAGCTTTGCGTACCTCTTATGTGGATGTTGACAACTTAAATTGTGGTAGGACCTGTGCTAATACTTAAGAGTGAAAATTAAAATCTGAGTTTTAATCAATGATACAAAATGAAATTAAATTTTGGCTTGTACCTCTTTCCATTATTATTTTTGATGGAAAAGACTGATAATTCCCCTTGTCTTACTCTCCCCCCACAAAAAAATTTGAGTTGTCAGAAGTTTCAAGTGCATCTTCAGTGGAGCTTGAAGACTGTTTATATGTTACTTACTGGATGTCATGAAATACTTGGGAGATTTGAGAGATTTCCGACTTTCAGAAGTAGTGATGTTACAGAGAAAAGCACTTAGAAAAGTCAGCTAATGAGATGATAATTGTATCTGAACATGAGAACCAATTTTTGAAAGGGTTTAAATATGATTAAGTTATTAAAACTGTACTTATTTTTAGATTCAATATTAAGAATGAATTAACCCTGCTTATTCATTTTAATAAAGACGAATTGAGCTCTTGGTACTGTCACCTTTGAAATTTCCACTCTGGTAGACTAGATACTGTGGTCTCTTGTTTCAAAAAACTTATTATTTGGTTTGAGACACCATGAAGTAACCCAGTAAGCGGTGATCAACTGAACCTAGAAATTTATTGAAGTATTGCATTTCTAGGTAGGTTTCCCTAATAATGGATACATTTCAAAAGACGACTGAAGGTTGGAGATAGAATTTTTAATAGAGGGGATAATTTAGAATTCTTGTAAATTGGGAGATATTATCTCCGAAGTCACTCTGAATGTATTATAGATAATTTTGAAGGGCAGTCATTGTATTATGACTAGAAAAGCAGAAGAGAAAGAAGTGAAAGTCACATTTCATCTAAGATTGCCAATCATTTTGGAGATTTTCTGAATGTTATGCTGTCTTTTAAATTTTGTTAGACAAAACGATGTCCTGTTTTATTCCATATCTAAAAGAGTAGAACACATATTTTTAAGGTGAGAAGAAGGCTTTTACTAAAACAACAGCAACAAAAATAAAACAAAACTGGAGTTTTATGGAAAAAACTAGACAATGAGTATTGGATAATCACCTAGCAGTCTCAGCCATAGATAACATTGTGTATTATTCTGCATTTGGGCACATTTCAAGCTCTGAGCACCTGACCTGCTTTTTCTCTTCAAAATAGCAGCAAATTTAGAAAAAACAAATATTCAGGATCATCCGTATACATTACTTCTATGCCTTGATCATAGTCTCAACATTCGTTTTCTTACATTATTCTATTCTTCCTGACTGTCTTCCTCCTGATAGTATTTACATGGCTTATTGTTAGCTTTATTCATTGATAAAATGATGCACATTAATATATTGTGGAGAAAAAAGCAATACTTTGAATTAAAACACACCACTTGAATAAATAGCTTTCTGTCAAGATAATTCTCAATAAAGCCCAATCTTTGTTTTATTTTCTAGTAAAATGTTCTATTCATTCACATCAATTTGTTTTAATGAAAGTAATATGCCTCAGTACTTTATTAGCTGTGTTGAATATTCATGTTTCTATGAGGGAAATTTGAGGAGATATTCAATTGGAAATACAGGTAGCATACAGAAACAAAGCAAATGAATTAACTAAAGAAAACAGAAGTAAACTTTAAAACTCTAAGAACCAGTTTGTAGTTACCAGAGGAATGGGAGCAGGGATGTGGTCAAATTGTAAAAAATGAGACTAAAGACTAAAGCGTAGAATAATGTCATCCCCAGGTTCTGAGAAGTCATCTAGTTAGTGAGGTGAATTAAAACTTCATTCTATAAATCTTTTATTTTCTATTGTCAGTCTCAAAGAAGATATTTGCACACTAGATGAGAAATCCCGCTATAGTTACTTTAGAATGGTAGTAAAAGATCTATATTCAAGTGTTAGGTCTGGCTCATAAACTGTATGACCTGGGGCAAAATGTTTGTCTTTTATCAGTTTTCTATAAAACTGGCAAATGCCATCTTACTAACTAATTCACACAGTTTCTGTGAAGATCAAATGAGATGCATGTGAAAAGCGCTAGAGGTTTAATAATAGTATCCACACAGAATAATTTATTTCTGTGTGGTACTTTTTGAAAGACTATCATTGCTCTGGTGCCTTATTCTGACCTGCTTACTTTCTTTACACAGAAATTACAGCATTTTTTCCCCTAAATCTGTGATGCTAAATGCAAGTAGGTAATTTGCCTCATGATTTCAACATTATTAAATTTATTTTGCAAAGTATTACATACAGTTTATTTAAGTATTATTAGTTATAGTATCAAATAATTAAATACTAGGAATTTGAGTAAAATAATCTGATTATGTAGTTCTACTGGTTTGATTGGTGCCCTTGTGTAAAAACACATTGATGGTGCTGTTTTTAGTATCTCTTTTCAGGAAAACAAACATGTACCTTGCTACTGGGATAATTTTTATTCCTATTTTTGGTGAAATACTATTCACAATCTTTATAATTGGGTAGGAATTTTCTTTAGTTGTCATAATTAGTTCCATCATCTTATCTTGACCTTGAAAACATCAATTCCTCCTTCAAAGTTCAATTCAGATAATACCATTTTTGTGCATCATTTCTTAACATCTTTAAATAGTAGATCTAACTTCCATAATTTATATAAAGGCTAGATTAGATAATTTCTCCCAAAAAAGGCATGAAGCATTGCATTTTCTTACCTTTCCTTGTTTGAAAGCTGGTAATCATTAGATTTTAATGTGTGTATGTTGAAGATGAGGATTCTTGAAAATTTTTGATTTAAGTAACTGTTAGAGCCTTAGAATTAAAGTGATATGTAAACATTTTATAGAAGTATTAATTTCGGTATCTCTAGAAAGCAAGCAAACCAGAGTATCTTTAGAATATATTTTTAAAACATTCTTAACTATTTAGCATTTTTATAAATAAGATATAAATTTCTTTGATTTCTCACTAGATATTTTCAAGTAATATTTTTGACAAACATGTCATTAATATGTTTGTCAGTGCATGCTCACTTATTCATAAACATGTTTATTCAACACACAGTTGAGACAACATGAAAGTATTATTGAGCATCTTATGTAATACTTGGTTATATTATGTACTAAGACTTCTAAGATATTTTTGTAAACATAAAACCAAGATTGGTCCAGAATAATTTTGTATAGTGTATGTGAATAAATATTTGAGGATAATATGAATGCTTCAGGATATATAATTAATTGGTTTTATAAAGATTTGTGAAACCCAGCTTATGAAGTATTAAATTATCTTAGAAATTAATATTTTTATTGTGTGATACTATTTTTATAGTTTCAAGAATTTATATAATCTTAATATGTAAACTGCATCTAAATACATATTTATATATAACTGAAGAATCAGTAGGTTGAAATTATTAGCTGTTTACTTTGTTTGACTAAAAAACATGTTATAGAGGTAATGGATAGACTAACAATTTTAACAATGGGAATTTGATAATACTAAAATAATTGAGACATTAATTTTCAATCTCAGTTTTATGATGAAGTATTGTGAAAAATCTAAGATTTTATTACATGAATTTTGAGCTTGATTTTTTTGTTTGGGGGCATGACTAACATTTTCTAAAATTGAGAACCAGATGATTTTAAGATAAAACTACATAGCTTGTCTGAGTTGGTTACATCTTCATTATTCTCCACATTTCTACTTTACAAGCTATTTTTGTACAGCAGTTTTTGAGAATTCAAGGGGATAAATCTTGTACTTTTGAGCTACAATAAAATAACCAGAATGGTGTTGCTCATTTCAGTAAAGGAACCGATAGAGAATTATTATAATTCTGACAAGTAGAGAAGTAACAGGTAGGACCAGGATTCAGAAAAAAGCATGGACAAGGTAAGATACCTTGATTTTTTTGATGCCCAGGGAATGTTGAATGCGCTGTGGACAGACTCAACAAGAGATGTGCTGGCAAGATATATTTTAGTTGAATTTCATGAGTTACTGAATGTTTTCTTAGGTAGTTAAGACTTGATATTACAGTTACATCAAGTGATAGCAGAGTTCATAAAGGAATTGGAAAAGATCTTTTCATATAGGTCTCTCTGGCAACAGTTTGGAAGATAAATTAGATACCAAGCCAGAGTTCATAGGACCTTAACTTTTGAAAGAACAGACATGTAATGGAGGGAGTGGTATTAAGAGATATTCTGGAGTTAATAAAGGAGTTAACAAGACTATAAGGGGTAGAAGAATGTGGAAGAGGGAAGTTTTATATTGTATCAGGATTCGGAATGTGGCTTACTGGAAGGCCAGTGATACTATTTTAATAATTTGAAATCACAGGAAGTGAAATAACTGGGATTACTACGAGAGAGTAATAATTGTGGGATGCTTTAGATTCGTAATACATTTTGAAAATCTTGATTGTCTTGTTCATTGTACAGTTGGAAGTGTCTTGTTTTGGAGCTTTAAGCAGGGTCAAGATAAGCTTGTGATAAGAAGAATAATGCATCTTGGGCATAATACATATTGTAGTCATAAACCAAGGAAGAATTACAGAAAAATGATGTTTCTAAGTGGAACTTTCATGACCATCTTCATTTAAAGAAGAAATAAAGACTAAGGAATCAGTGATGGGAGCTGAGAAAGATTGTTATTAATTAGGGATGTGGAAGGAAATAGAATAGAACAATGTTACAGAACATATTATTGAAGATAATTTCAAGGAAAACAATTCACAGTGTCAAAGCTTACAAAAGTTAAGTCTAAAAAGTCTTTGGTATCTGAAAATATAGTTTGTATTCAAATATTGATAATCAGCATGTATGACATACTAGATAAGGGTTAACCTAGGAGCAAAGGAAATAAAAGTAATTGAAGCTTGACATTTTTAAATTGAAACTTAGCAAAAGAAATTGTGTTTCCCAAAATGTACTTCCAGTAAATGGCAAAGTATAGACTCACATTTTAATCTATAGAAACCCTACCCTCGAGTTCTTTCCATTACACCCTCTTGTCTTTTTAGAAAAGAAAGAATTGGTAGATATCATACTGAAAACTAAAAGATGGAGAATAATATATATATATATATATATATATATTTGATAAATACTTGGAAAGAGAAGAAAGTTGGACTATAAACCTCTAGAGTATATGGTTCAGGTGTCGTATGTCTTTTAATATATTCCAGCTAATAAACATGGTAATTTTGCTCTAAATACAGTTGATTGGATTTTTCTGTCTCTGCTATTGTTTATAGTTGAGGAAAATGATATGGAGTTCTGTGAACATGTCTTTTTTTCTTTGAACCTAAGAGATGGCGCTATAAATCATCATATGCACATTTGGAAAAGTCCAAATAGTGGTTTAAGAAATATTTTATTCTGTATGCAGTATGACTTAAATTAGGACTCGCTTGCCTAAGTGTTGGATATTCAGTGACTCTCAAGTTATTATAAATTACAGTTCAGAAATGTGAATGGGAAATAGTCATTTTAATTAGGAAGATACACTTGGAAGTGAAGTAATTCTTTAAGGTAATTTTCTTGGTGAGAGTTTTACTGATGGCTTAAATTTATTTACCAAACAGACGTCACAATAAAATAGATATTTATGGGGTTGTTTTTAATTAGAAATAATGGCTTGTAGGGCTGAAGTGATGAATCATTTTATCCATATATTGGCTTAAGTGGCCTGAGTGAAAGATGATCCCATCGACAGCTTTGGAGTATCCTAACCAAATGCTTTGTCTTCTAAAGCACAGAAAGATCCATCTTACATTTTACTTTATATTCAGAAACTCAACATCAACAATGAGAAGCAAAGATAATCAAAATATTACCCCGTGCTTTGGAAACAAACAGATAATTTTGCCTTTCATCATAACTGAAGCACTTTAAAAATTAATAGAATAATAAGTTATATGGCTACAATATTTCTAAATGTAAATGAGATTGGAAGAGAATCAACCAACCTTGTCAAATTTATGAGCAAGAGTGCAATAGTCTAGCTGATGAGATGGCTTCACAGGTATGAAGGATATGTCATTCAGAAGGACACATTGATTCGAGTTAGTTCTTTTCTGTTTGTTTGCATTTAATTATGTCCTAAAAGGATTGGTATAGAGAATAAAATATACATGAAATAGCACTTCTGATTTATAAAAGTATATCAATGACATTTCAATTTAGAGTACAACCTTTGTAGGAGGAATAAGACTGTGTACATGCAACTTGCATTAGCAATATTGAATTCAAATGAAAATTTATTCCTATTTCTCATTGATCTTTGAGCCAAGATATTTTATTCCTATTGAAATGTACATTTTAGCATTGCTTGTACTCAAAACCCACAATCAATAAAACTAAGATGCATAAAAAATAAACTTAAGAAATTATGCACTTAATTTCTTTGTTTTTTCCTTATAAAGGTGATATTTTTCATGCCCCTTAGATAATTTGAGGTTAAGAAACTAAATTACTAACCATACAGAATTTGTCCACCTATCTTTCCTGTTGATATCAGAATATATATTTTGATATTAAGGATAGCAGAGGTTTAATGACAACTTCCACACCATGAGATCAGGGAAGCCTCAAGGTAGCTATTAAAAGGGTAATATGTCTTAAAGCAGTCGTTTCATACTCATATTTTTGTTCAAATAATCATTGATTGCTTTCAATATCCATTCTCCTTACATATGTGTTGGCCTTTTCCCAAGAATATGAGCCACAGCCAGTGTAAGATATACTGGCTCTCTTTTTAATTTTAAATGATTTGTCATTGTATTCCTTTTTATCAACGCTTGTAACGAAAGAGAAGAGGTGTTGGAGATTCAGTCTCTGTATAGTTTCTGTCATTTTAATGGAAACAGTCTGTCTTTGTGAGGAATCCGAGGTAAATGGCATGGGGCATGAAATAAGATCTTTAATGTGCTTAAACAGTCCCTCTATAAAACAAGATCAATGGATGTGAGGGCCATCTGGCAATGGCAGCTGTCCCCCTCCCCTCTTTGATTGCTGCCATTGAACAATAGGCGCTTCTTCCTTTGTCAAAGTTGTCTCTTTAGAGACGGAATACTCAACAGAAAATGGCCTACTGAGATAGAGACCAAGATACACACACACATGCACACACACACACACACACACATACATACACACATATGTATGTATATATATTTTTTTTAATTTTTTTATTTTTATAGTGTTCAGTCTCAGGTTAACTGGATGTGTTTGCTACCACCTCTAACTAGTCTCACTGAGATGAAGCTATTCTAAATATTTTTTTTTATTTTGCAGAGTTAACAAAATGTCAACCAAATAAATTGTAATATAACAAACTTCACACAGAATCACCATATTAGATGTGATAGGGCTAGCTAGATTGAAAATCATAAAATTTGAAATGACAGATGAATATTAAATTTCTCTCAGTGAGGGAAATATTTGTCATATTATTCATATCAATAATAGATATTATCTAGTATAGGTTCATTACACAATAGTTGAAAATAATTAAAATATAATAATAGCAATAATGCTTCTTGTATATGTAACCAAGGATGAGTTAGTGAATGTATCCTGGTTTTTGTTTCTTTATAAGTAAATTTAGGATGATACTAATGACTTTATATTTCCCTTCTGGCAATTGAGTCAATATATGTGGAATGGTCAGAAGGGTTCTAGTACTGATTAAGTTAAATATTTGCTGTTATTTTAAAAATCATTTATGATAGCAAACTGAACCCACTGGGCTTTGCTTTAGCCTTTTGCAGAATCACTTTGTTTGACATATGTAAACCAATCAATCTTTCTCTCAGAAGTTGTGTTAAACCAATTTCTTTATACTGACTTATTTAAAGATGTAATTAAAATTGCATAGTCACTTTTATGATTCTGCGAATGTCAAAAATTTTTGAATGTACTAACTATAAAGATAAAAATGTTGATTATCTTAACTCAAGTTGGTATTTAACCTAGTTATGAATACTGCATCCATTTTTATTTACTATTAATCCATTTCATATCTATATATTACCCATCATGCAATAATATTATAAGGTATACTTTTAAAATGATAAATAATTTTAGTAAGTAATATGTACACTGTTCTCTCGAACCTCTCAATTTTACAAACATCTCATTAATACATGTTTCTTGCTTATACTTGTTGTTTTCTGTGTTTTGTGCCTGATGCATTGTTAATGATTTCCCAAAGTTTGGTATCTGGGTAAACTGTTAAACCAATTACTCTTACACAGATCACTATTTTAAGATTTACAAGTGACAATTTAGAGAAAGCATGCATAAAATAGAGAAATTCCAGTGTCCTCTGTACTTTACTATGTACTGTTGATATCTGGTATCTTTAGTACTTCATAGGTATATTTGTGTCGTTATGTTACTGGCTCATTGTATATAAAGATTGCATCTGGTGTGCTTTAGAAACAGTTCATCAAGTCCCCACCCTGAATGTGTCTCCAATAGATGCTATCATCCCTACCATCTCCTTAATCCTACCCACCTGGTTTTCAGATTTAGTCTCTTACTAGTAAGCTTCTTCAGGTCAGGTATTAGGTATGTTTTGGTTCTTCATATTTTCAAGTAATTACATCAGCACCTTTCCCATAGCAGATATTTGAAGATATTGTAGAATGAATGGATCTATTGAGGCCTCCTGAAGGTGAATTAATAATACTATGATGAGAACTGCCATAGCCATAGTGAGAAAACTAATGGCAAACCCTGAATTAATTGACTGATGCTGTTTGAAGTAAATTCCAATGACCTTTCTCATGAAATCTTTTCTGACTGAAACTGTGATAGTTTTGACAGAATGACTCAGGACTTAGATGACAGTGTTGCAAAACCTTGTGCATATATAACTTCAACATCTAACTATGAAATTTCATGTATTTAAATAGTAATAAAAGGATAATCTGATTTAAATTCTTTGTTTCTGTAGTTAATGAACAGAGAATCGTTTCCTTCTTTAAAATCAGTGGTAACAATCATTACCCTGAATCATGCTGAGTATTTAAAAAATGTTTTCAAATTCGAGATATAATAGTTTTGAATCAAGAATAGTACTCTGTAGTACTGTTTTTAGTGAATATATTTAACTTTTTATTCCTTGAGTAATTTCAAAATGAACTAAAGTTCGTCTTTTTGAATGCCATCTTACTGAGTTTTTGATTAGAGCTTGTTTTTAAAACATTGTCACAGTGTAGTTTATATGCTAGAACTTGTAATAATTATTTTTTCAAAAAATTTTGAAGATGGTTATATAATCACTGATTTGAAATAAAATTACTTACAAATATTTTCAGATATTTATTTTTATAAAACAAGACTCACTTGTATGACAGCATGGGCTCTGAGGTTTAAAAATGATATCAGTTAAGTTCTGTGTTAGAAACTTTTAAATTATTATATTGCATAATATAGCATTCATAATTTTCTTAATTATAAATAATATTGAAATAAATCCAAATTGATTCCCATTTTTAAATGCCAAAACAATTGTACTCTATGTGCTGAGCTTATTTTGTCAATAATGTATATAGTCATATACAATTAGACTGTTTTAGTGAATTTATGTATTTAAATTTATTTAAATTTAACCCTTTAATGCAATTAGAACTATTGTTTTTGATAATGTAACCCCTAAAATAATTCATGAATCATTGACATTCATTTAAAAGATTTTTCATTATAGAAATGACTTTCATGATTTTAAAAGTAGTTCATAATCACTTCAGAATTTAAAAAAATAGCAAATATAGTGAAAAAAATAGAGGTTCCCTTTCTAATCCTCTGCTTAAATTTCAGCTCCCACCGGGTTTTATGGATTTATCATACATAGTTTAAGTTTGCCATATCAATACATTTCTTGCAAAATACGTGTGTGCCCAATTTTATTTTGAAAATGTTGGTTTACGTTTTTATGTGTAGACCCAGAAAGTCACTTTGTCTTTGTTCTTTTGATGATATATTCTCTCATACTGAAATATGTCTTAAATCTGGTTGCTTTTTGCCATCTACTTTGTGTAATCTGAGTGTTTTATCTCTCATCAAGAAAACTATTATCAGGTCCTTGTCTGATATACTTCCTCTTGACCACTGACGATCCAATCTCCATAGATGAAAGAATGAAATAATCTCAAATGATGAATTTCCTCACTTCCTTGTTTAAAACTTCCCCAGTATGCATGGTGATTTAGTTAATTTGTGAGGTTCAAAATGAAGTTATCAATGATAGACTGATTTTTATGGTATCATGGTGTCAGTTATTTTCTTAGATTTAGTATTGCTACCGTTTATTTTTTATGAGCCATTTTTGTAGAAGTCACCATTATAAAATTCTAAAGATCTCAGCATGATAGTTTTTAATATTAAACTGTGTCATATTTCCCGGAATATTTCAGGATTCACATTTGAAACCTTTTGAAAGCTTTTCCATTTTATACAACCATTTGTTATCTACGTATTGTAGATTTTCCTTTACAACCTATTCTTATATCCAAACTACAGCCTTGTGCATATATACAATCGTTTTTGTGTATTATAAAATGTTGTCTGTTCTTATGCCATTTATTTCTAAAGATATTATAAAATATGCTTTTTCATAAATAATATAGGAAATATCTTTGCTCGATTAGAAGTTTGAATCCTAAAGAAGGGAAAGTCTCAAGATTTATTTTAAAAGATGCTTACATATGTGACATTCTAATGAAAAACATGTACATTTATATTGGGTACATGGGTATGAATATACATATGCTTAGTATTAATTATTTTTCAATAATTAAACCAATTTTTATGTAAGGCTAGGGAGATTATGTGCTCTATGTATATATGTGGTATATGCATTATTGTGTGTGTAGACTTGTGTTCGTCTGCTCTTTTAGGAAAAAGTAAATCAACTTATATTCTCAATTTTTCATGTATATTGAATTATTCCGTATCTGTTAATTATTGTATGTTTGTGTTAGGTCAGGTGAGGGAGAGAGTTACAGTTACTTGTGAGGGACATATAATGAATATGACAATTCAGAACTAGTATATATAGATCAGATTCAAATAAAATGAGAGAAAGTATTTCATTTTTTTAACATTTTCATTATGTCTAGTTCTAGTATGTTTTCTTAGTTCTTGCTTCACCTTCTCTTTCTACTCTCATATGATTTTTATCCTATATTTATGAAACAGTAAACCAAAAGAGCAACCTCTTGACTTTATATAATCTACTATATTTAAAAATACATATAAAAAAGTTAATTTAAAAGTATTTCCTAATATGGAATATACGTGTTTGAACTTCGCATAATAGATACTTTTTATGAATCTGGGATGTATTCTAAAACTTAAATTAGCATGCAAGTGCTTGCAGACCTGGTGTACTCTGAATAGCTTCGTTAGTATGAAAAGACAAAAATAACTAACTTCATTTTACGTGTAATCAAGCGTAAAGGATAATGGATACTGAATAAAGCTTATGATAACAAATATGAGAAACTGTGTAATGCTACTCTTTTCAACACTGTTAGTACATTCTGTTAAGCATCTTTGTTCTAAAAGCTTTAAAATGTATTGTTTTTTTGAGAAGTGAAAGACAACTCAATTTCATTCATTCCTTTTTGGTTTTAAAATACTTCTAAATTTGATCATATTTATGAATATACAATTTGATTAACACCCTACCCTAAAAAAGACCATGATCATTAGAACTCTTATATGGATATGCTCATTCTGATATTTGTGTTCTTTTACTTATTCCCTTTATGAACAGTTACTCTGTGTCACTATTTTCTGTATTAGTACTTGCAGTGCACATCTGGCAACAGTTTTTACTGTCATGGAATTCATACTTTAATGGGTCATGTTTGATATGGAAAGATGACTTAAAATAGTTACTAGGAAATATAGTAAGTTCCTTAAGAGATATATGTACAATGGACTTGCAGAAATATTAAAGAGCAATTAAATTTGCCAAAGTTCACAGGAGAAAAAAAACAATTCTAGGATATGATGAAACCGTGACTGCTAGCTCCAGATATAGAGAACATTTTCCCAGTCACAGTCATGTGATGGTCTCCAAAGTACGAGTCTTGGCAGTGGTTCTATCTTGCTGTAACTATTGAGACTAGTTTTATAAGAATGTTAGTGGTAAGATTTATAAATGAGAAAGACTAACACTTCAGCTGAAATACAGGATAGAATCCAGACATTGTCCATATACTGATACCATTAGTATAATGCTTTTAACTGATACTACTTGGCATTGAAGAGAGGTGTCTCGGCTGGAGGATAAAACATTGGTCAATAACTACATTGTTAATAAATAGAATTTAAGATTGCCTGAATTTTCCAGGAACAATGAGCTTAAATAGACAGATTTTTGATACTTATCAACTTTTTAAATGCTGAAATAAGTAATAATGGAATACCTAATGTTGCTAGCAACCTGAAAGTAGGAAAACATGATGGATTTATAAAAACATTGTGATGTGTGAGTATAGAAAAGTCTTGTGTGAGGTAGATTAGTGGCCTGTATACTGCTGATTCAAACCTAAAAATTTGATATGTTAGAATTAAATTTTATGCAGACATTTGGAAATGTGAGTAAGTATACTGTCATTTAAAATATATACAACATATTGAACAGTTTAAAAAGACTTTAGGATACATATTAAAAATTGAAAATATTCTAAAAAAAATATCCATGGCATTTTTCTGTTGCTAAATTTATTCAGTAGTTATCTTTAATATACCATAATATTACTGGTAATGAGGCAGACACTTTGCATTGTTTTCCGGGCAATGATAGTAGATTTAACAACTCTACTTTTTTTCTTACTCTTTCCATAGTCACAGCATCTTACCTGTTTGATCTCCTTCAGTGTTCTTTTTCAACTGCCACTGCTATTTGAGTTTCATTAAAGCTGTCACCTTCTAATTGTAAATTTTCTCTCATTTTCCACTTTTAAATTGATTACTATCTCAGAATCTTCTTTGTAACATAGCACTTTCATTACGTCATTTTCCTCAGAAATTTTGAATTACTTTATATGTATAGATAAAAATTCAGAACAAGATTTCCCTCAAGCAAAACCCTGCTTTTCAGCACCAGATTCCCTCCTACATAGGCCTCAACACTGTACTCTTATTTACTTGTACTCTTCTCCCTGCTTCACTGTCTTTTTTTTTTTTTCTTTCTCTCCAACATTTGCTCTCACTTCAAGATCCAGATCATCTCCCACTCACCTCCACTGGACATTATGGACACTTTTCTCGAGTTTTTATGACATATGTCTACCTTTGCAACTTAATCCAAACTAATTGTTAACATTGTTAACAGACTACCAGTATGTACTTTTCAACGCCTCTGTAACTCATTTCCCTACCCACTTGGAAAACTCCAAAGGGGCTGGCAACATATTTTGTACTACTTAGAATTTCTTTTACTTCACATTGCATTACTGGTATTGCAGTCTTTCTGTAAATAGTTTTGATAGAGTGATAAAGCAATGTGTCTTCAGTGAAGTGATGAATATGAATATGACAAAGTAGAAAGAAAGATATGAATATTTAATACTTCTTTTAGGAATTTACATACTAAAGCACTTATGAAAATACAGCACTCTCTATAGATATTTCAATCACTCTATTGTTCGTTCACATTAACCTATTTTTTTTTCCTTCATAGTGTTAACAGAAATGTGCTTTTTTACTTATTACGTTATATTTCTGTCATTGAAAATAGAATAAAATAGAAAATAGACTCCATCAGAGACTTATCTGTCTTCACTACTATACTCTGAATATATATATGTATATATATACAAGAATATATACACAGATATACTCTTGATATCTGAAACTTAAGAGACAGTAGTCGAATGAATAAATGAATGATTTAATTTATCAAAAGTATTCTATGTTAATGCCCTTTAATGGTACCTGTGAATGACATGTCACTTTTATTTACTGAATGTTGAATTGAAAGAAAAAAAAATCTTAGGAGAAAGGTATTAGACTAAATAAATTATATTGTATATCAAAATTGAGGTGCTTATAAAAATACCACTATGTTGCAAATTGCTATTCAATTAAAACTTCCTTATTTGAACTGAATTTAATAAGGAGGTTTCTCTACCAATCTGTCTGATGTACATTACCTCTGAAGTTTCTATTTTGAAGTTATTAAAATAATAAAATAAACCTCAGGAACTTGAAAGACAATATTTGATAAGAACAACTAATTTATAGCTTATTCTTCTGTCAAGATCTGGTGTCAGTAATGTCTAAGAGTGAGTTGTGTGTAAATCAAAGATGACATTTTCTTGTTGAAGAAACAGCATATCATCTTGACTAAAGTTTTATTTTAAGTAGCTTTCCTGTTTGTCCTAAGATATCCCTGAGAAATATAAATGCCAAAAAATGTATTATATTTCTTCCTTTCCTCATTCACTCAACTTATAACTCTCTTTCTTTCCACTTCATCTTCTTCTTTATGCACACAAATGAACATAGATGTGCACAGGTATTTCATACATAGGTTTAATATGTATGCCTATTCCAGGCAGTAAATCATTGCGATTTCAACTCTTCTCATCAGTGATATGTTTGTTTTAAATTTTGTTTAATGCAAAATTTCATGTTCTTGCTTTTAGTGTATATTTTTATTCTTTCACAATTTATTTTGAAACAGATAATTTAGAAGAAGAACTTAAAAAGTGGGATGCATGTCATGTAACAGGTGATTCAAAGCCTACTTTTAAACCACCATCTGTTTTCTCAAGGGACTTCTCAGACATCAGCCATGTCAGTCGATTCCTTATAGTTGGTGAGCGACTTTCTTAAGGGAACATGATGAGGACGAGGTCTAATATACGCAGATGGTAGAAGTTGAGTTGCTGCTTGAAAAGTTTAAGATTAAAATACGTACAATTGATCATAAATGTTGCTAACCCATGTGTTCTGCTCATTTCTCCTGTCATTATTTGTATTGTGCTATATTATCCTGACTACAGTTTTCCTTGTCTTTTTGCCTGTGCTTTTCTAATAGCTGTAGACATGAGGATGGCAACAGTAGCAGCAAGAGCAATAATGAAATTAGTGAATTTATTGCAGTTTCTAATATGTAGACTTTGAGTATGAGGAAATGTTTAGTCCACCTACTATGCATATCATTCATGTGTTATTTAAGCATCATACCATTCTATCCGAATAACATTCTAAGACTTAGAAAGGTTAAATTATATATCTAACTTACTGCACAGTTATAAATGGCAGAATTACTGGTTGAATTCAGGTATCGGTGAGTCTAGAGAATTGACTACCTAAAATTATTTCCTTTCCTGGCAGTCTCTCCTCTC